>JBAMBR010002759.1:0-35806 GCA_037044475.1 Zaprionus obscuricornis
CGATGTATGATTGTTACTTTTAGGCAAATCCGGATATAAGCAGATACTAAAATTTTGAATGATTCGATTTAAAATTTATTCCGATAATATTATAAGCTTGTACTTACCCCAATCGATTAATGTCCAGTAATCGCTGTGTAACGCAACGATTATTTAAAATTTCCGGAAATAGTGTGTAATACGTAAAATATCGATCAATACGTAAGCGGACGTCGCATCTTGTCACTGGTTAGGTCGATTATGATTTAACCAATAGATTTACTTGCTCGATAACTGATTTACCTATCTTATCTAGCTAAATAGTTGGGAAAATACGACCCATCATAAAGGGCACAAGTCAAAGTAAAGTGGACACACGAAGAGCTCAACTATTGGTTACCCTCTAGTCAATATTTGCATAAAAATTATTTGAAGTTAGGAAGTGCCTTGCATAATTTGAATGAAAATATACATATATAAAGTTCATAGTAGCTCCAAAAGTTGCCTAAATCCAAGCGAATAAAGCAAGCAGAAGTACATACATATATAAGTATAAGATTTTTCCTACATCTAGTATGTGTCTATATAAGTGGAATATCGACATCCGGCGTATGCATTAGCTTCCCCTACTCGTTACTCCTTCTCCCCCCAATATACTATATGGTAGATGTAGAAGATGCCACACACGCATTGCTAAGTATTTTTACTTTTCAAATTGAACTCGTCAACTTGAACATTTTTCATAGACATTATTTAAAGTTATACGTAAGGGGCGTGGCACTGTGAAATATGAAAAAAAAAACTTGATATGTTATATAGGAACTTGTAAAAGAAGAATTTATTAACTTAGAAAATAAAATGTACTTTCATCTAATTTAAAAAAAATATAAAATAATTTATACATATTAAAAAAGAAAATGTACAAAAATAATTTTTGATGTTCTTTCTATTCTAATTTCCAAACTTGACAATTTTGATTTTAATTGTTTTTGTTGTTGCTTATTATAATTTACAAATTTATAATATACATTTTATGATTATAAAAACAAAAAACGTTGATCGTTTCATGTTTAATTTATAGATTTAATCATAGTCCCCATGCTATTGCACTAGATTGTTACGGTATGTTGGCTATACGGCAAGTATAAACGGAATTTCGGATCAAGTTGAGTGACAACTGGCAGTCAAGCGACAATGACGACCAACCGAAAACATCTTTTCAAAAAAAAAAAACAACAAGAAAAAAATGAAAAAAAATATTTTCCTTTAAGTTTTTATTTTGTTTTTTTTTTTTCATTTTCATTCGTATTTTTTTTTTTTTTTTTAATACATATGCTCTATAAATATGATTGTCAATTGAGCGCAAAGCAAATGCATTTTGCTGCATATATAGTATGTACATAGATAGATAGATAGCGAGATAGATGCATCTGTCTCTGGGGCTCAGGTCTATTCTTTGTGGCGTTCCTGCATTAGCTACACAAAATGGGGCGTTTTATGTAAATCTATAAATTAAACATGAAACGATCAACGTTTTTTGTTTTTATAATCATAAAATGTATATTATAAATTTGTAAATTATAATAAGCAACAACAAAAACAATTAAAATCAAAATTGTCAAGTTTGGAAATTAGAATAGAAAGAACATCAAAAATTATTTTTGTACATTTTCTTTTTTAATATGTATAAATTATTTTATATTTTTTTTAAATTAGATGAAAGTACATTTTATTTTCTAAGTTAATAAATTCTTCTTTTACAAGTTCCTATATAACATATCAAGTTTTTTTTTTTTCATATTTCACATGCCACGCCCCTTACGTATAACTTTAAATAATGTCTATGAAAAATGTTCAAGTTGAAGAGTTCAATTTGAAAAGTAAAAATACTTAGCAATGCGTGTGTGGCATCTTCTACATCTACCATATAGTATATTGGGGGGGAGAAGGAGTAACGAGTAGGGGAAGCTAATGCATAAATTCATTTTAATGCTTTCACTGCATGTTGCAGTAGCAATGGCATTGGCAGTGGCAAGTTGCAACTTACAAGTAGGCGGCAAGTGGCAACAGCATGTCAATGTATCTTGGGAACTCGTTCTCAAGTGCTTACAACAAAATACACTTATCAGGCATGAGCGTGTCAATTACAAGCCGCACCCACGCCCCCTTCTTTTTATTTATTTATTTATTTTTTTTTTTTTTGTCAAAGCCTCTGCGGGAAATGCCAGGGAAAGTGTTGAGTGTTTCTGAATGTTGTTGTGGTGCATAAAGTTAATGAGGCTCATTATGAATATGGCAGCGATATGTTTGTGTCAAATGCAATGAGAATGTAGTAAGGGAATTTACACGCGCACCAACTTCTGTCATCAGAAGATCAAAGCACATCGAGTAGCATTCCCATCGAGCATGCTCATAATATGTTATGAGTTATTGGCGGTTGGCAGCTACTACTACAACTACACTATTACATTCACATCACTTTTTACTATATATATATATATATATATATATCTATATCCATATCTAGCTAAACTGACGCTGATCCGCTTCCTGGCGCGTCGCGTGCTTGTCAACAGCTGACAGCATCATGTCACAGCAATTTGCTCAGCTCAAAATAAAAACGTGATCTTCTCCATAGCAGCAACTGGAACATCAGCAACAACATTAGCAGCAGCAGCAGCAGCAGCAATATCAACATCAACTTCACTTTCAGCTTCAGCACCTCCCTACTACTACTACTCACATCTCTCGATCTATGTGACGTGCACTCAAATTGAATGCTCAAAACAGACACAAACTGCATACTATTTAGTGTCAGATTTATTTCAAGCATAAAACTCCGATCACATTTCAGAGTTGCCGCTGCCCCTGCACTATCATTCGGTAATGTGGCCAGAGCTAGAGCATAGAGGAGGGAGTCTACTCTTAAGTGGCCGGGTGAAACAAAGGCGCCGGATGTCGATATTCCACTTATATAGACACATACTCTTACGTACATTGCAATCTATGTACATTAGGAAAAATGCTTATACTTTATATATGTATGTACTTCTGCTTGCTTTATTCGCTTGGACTTTAGGCATACATTTTGGAGCTACTATGAACTTTATATATGTAGTATTTTCATTCAAATTATGCAAGGCACTTCCTAACTTCAAATAATTTTTATGCAAATATTGACTAGAGGGTAACCAATAGTTGAGCTCTTCGTGTGTCCACTTTACTTTGACTTGTGCCCTTTATGATGGGTCGTATTTTCCAAACTATTTAGCTAGATAAGATAGGTAAATCAGTTATCGAGCAAGTAAATCTATTGGTTAAATCATAATCGACCTAACCAGTGACAAGATGCGACGTCCGCTTTCGCCAACGCTAGCAAAGCTGGCTGAAGAGGAGTTAAATGAAACACCAGACAGGATACAACAGGATATTATTATATTACGTGTCTGGATACGTCAGCAGCCGCATTTACGTGCACGCACCGAGGATGAATTTCTCATAGCGTTTTTACGTCGTTGTCGCTATAGTTTAGAGGAGACCAAGCGACGTATTGATCGATATTTTACGTATTACACACTATTTCCGGAAATTTTAAATAATCGTTGCGTTACACAGCGATTACTGGACATTAATCGATTGGGGTAAGTACAAGCTTATAATATTATCGGAATAAATTTTAAATCGAATCATTCAAAATTTTAGTATCTGCTTATATCCGGATTTGCCTAAAAGTAACAATCATACATCGCTGTTTATAGCACGTTTTGGTAAATTTGATCCAAATCAATATAGTGTACGTGAGGTTTATCATTTTACATCTATGGCCATGGAAATTGTCGCACAGGAGAATGATAATGCTTCTGTTGCTGGTATCTGTGAGATAATCGATCTGGAAGGTGTTGATTCTGATCGTATGCGACGATTTGATAAAGTATTCTTTCGTAAATGGTGGAATTTCTTACATGACTGTAGTCCTTTATGTTTTAAGGAAGTCTACATCATCAATATGCACAAAGATGTACAAAATACCGTTTTGCTGCTTTACAATGTGCTCAGCACACAAGTTAACTATCCCGTAAATAGTAAATATTTTAAGAATTTACTTTGATTACAGGTTTATATTTTTTTGTAGATACGTGTATTAAAAACACCCGAAGAGTTATTGGAGCATGTCGGTAAGGACTGTCTGCCCGAGGAATATGGCGGAACAAATGGTCATAATACTGAGAGTATTGCATATATGGAGGATTTATTGAATAGTTATCGCGGTTATTTTGAAGAGGACTATAAATATGGCACTATTGAAGAATTACGTGCTGGTGAAATTGCTATGTATGAGGCAGAATTTGGTGTTAATGGTTCCTTTCGTAGACTTAACTGGGATTAAATAATAAACGTGATCTGTCTGCGAAACACGGAAGAAGTTACGAATTTTTTCAAACCTATAAAATAATATATCTATTCTCTAACAGTTAAATCCAACAAGTTCTACTGCTTAAGTGTCCGATATTCCAATGAAACTCTGTAACTTGTAATAATATAAATCAAAGAACTATACTTAGAACATTGCAACACCCGCATAACAATTTTGTAAGTGAATAAATTCTTCGACGTATCATAATTAACTTTTCTCACATGTTTATTTTAGTCTGTATTTAATATTTACTATTTACTATTGCTAAGTTTTACTGTAGGTCGATCAATTAGATAGATAAGCAAACTGTCACTTAATTCGCCTAGCTTCAACAACAACAACAACAACAATAACAACAATAAAAGCACAAAGAGCAACCATAACAAATACATAAATATATATATTATGGATTTCATATCTTTTATTGGGTATCTAAAAAAAATAAATAAATAAATCGAGCTTTCCCGCTATGCAATGCCATTGGTTTTGTGTGTTCGACTGATAAGATTAAACTCACCCACAAATCGTTTCCTGAATGTCGTCAGGCAAATTGTCGTATTGCCAAATAGTTCAGTTGCAGCTGGTATAGCGTTAGCATGTCGGAATTGCGAACATTATCGCCGGCATTGGCTGCTCTTGCATTAAGTGAATGCAATGAGAAGCAAGCGGATCGTAAGGCAATGATTGCCACAGTTCAGACATGGATTGCAAAATCGCCATATTTGAAAGCACGCACTGATGAACAGTTAATATTGTCATTTTTGCGACGTTGTCGCTTTAGTCTAGAAGAAACTAAACGTAGAATCGATAACTATTATTCGCTACGTAATGTCTTTCCCGAGGTACTGGGCTCCAGACAAGTAAATGATGCACTTATGAAACAATATGATCGTGGGTAGGATACATTCATGTTAAAGGAGTTGCAGTTTAAGGATTAATTTACAACTTCTATTTATCAACATCATAGCATTCATGTAATACCAGCACGTTCATCAAGTCCAACGGGTGCAAGAGTTATTATCTCACAATTTTGTAAAGTTGATCCCAAACAGTCGAGTCCACGTGAAGCATTTAAATTACTTTTCATGCTGCTGGAAATATTGGCTATGGAATGTGATAATGCAACAATTGCGGGTTTATTTTGGGTTGTCGATGCACGTGATGTAACCATGGAACAAATGTTACAATATGATCCATTTCTATTAAAGAAATCCTTTATGTTTGTCGATCAATGTTTGCCATTGCGTTTCATTGAAATACATTTGGTCAATATGATACCCTCAGGACAGACTGTCTTTAATTTTGTCACCTCATTTCTACCAGCCAAATTACCCTGGAAGGTAAGTGATATATAGTTCCTATAGTCTATAGTCATTGCATTAACTTTTTTTGCATATCTACAGTTTATTGTGCACAAGAAATCAGAAGATTTGTATAAACATTTGCCGGCCGAAGCTATGACCATTGAGTATGGTGGCAGTAATGGTTATCAGGCAGAAGCCTTAGATTATTGGCGACAGAAATTACAAACACACAAGGATTACTTTGCTGAGGATGCACAATTTGGTACAAATGAAAAGTTACGCGTGGGCTTGGCCAATGCTTGGGCCAGTGGTGAATTAAGTGGCACCAGTGGCTCATTTCGTAAGCTGGAAGTCGATTAAAATAAACAAAATTTTTGTTCTTGTTTGTTTGTTTGTTTTTTTTTATACATATAATATATATAGATCTATTTTATTAGTATTAAGTTTTTATATGTAATTGCTATGCTACAGCTAAAAAAAGAAAATACTAATTTATTACTAAAAAAATAATAATAATAATAATTTTTCACTGGTTTTTGTATTTTGTTCAATGTGAATCCTTCATCTCTTTATCTGTATATCGCGTATCCCTTGACTCTGTCACTTATAAATTATTTGTATAATTAACTAATTTCTTAAGCTACAAATTAATGCTAAGTGCTACATTTTTTCTTAAAATTTGTATGCAAGGATGTTGTCGTTGTCGTTGACGTTGATCCCTTTGTACCGTTAGCTGCTATGGATGATGTTGTGCCTGTTGTGCCTGCAGCAGCAACTGTTGATGCAGATTTATTGGATAAATTTGTACCTTGCATTTGTACAGCATTCGTTGTGCTCTTATTGATGCTTTGTACAATAAGATTTAGGCAATCCAAGCTGGAACCATTTGCACTGCTGCTATCAAAATCTTAAAGAATTTATAATTAATTAATTAATTGTTTAATAGATAGCAAAGTTTATATATATACCTCCAAATTGTCCGTACTTTTCCATATGTCTATTATAAAAATTTAGCTTATCTTCCAGATATGCGCCGGCATAGGAGCTCTGCAAGTAATGAAATAATTATAAATGTATCTATGAGATACTTTTGCACTTCAAATTTATGTAAATAATAAAAAAAAATAAGAAGAATATTTCTTTACAGCACAACGAATATTTAATACTCTAACAAAACTCCCAAGTTTATCAATTTATATGAATAACGTTACAAGCTTCTGCATAAAATGCATATACACTATGGTAAGTGTATACATAGAATACTGTCTATTCTTCTTCTACATTATCATTTTTTTTTTGTGCTGTCTTTCTGTCATCTTATGCCTCCAAATGCCTTATGAAATGCGCTCTAATGATGAGATTAAGCCAAAATTTATGTCGTCAGTTTTTGCTGCCAGCCAATTAAAATGCATTGAACCAAAATGCAGTCAGATCCGGAGACTGTCATTGTCTCTCTCTTTCTCTGTCTCTTATATTATGCTATGAGCACGAGTCACACACATACACACAGACACACATTGTCATACTTATTAGCAATTAAATTAATTTGCAGCAATATTTGCGCGCATACGCAGACGACAGAATATGTTGAGGGGAGTGGGGGGTGGCATGAGCTGCAGTAGGGAAGGCAAGTAGTGTAAAAGATGCGAAGATGCGTTGATTTCATTAGAAAAATTGCTTTAACGCTTTTGTTAGGCAAATTATAATTGCAAACTTCTGGGTGGGAATTGGCTTCATGCAACATGCGTGCCATAGGCAAGTGCAACTGGTTGATAAAATGCTAAGATTTGGTCACAGTTGCCGTTGCCATTGCCGTCGCAACGTCTACAAGGATCAGAGCACATGTCAGTGACTAAACTAGCCGAAAGGGGCAGAGTAATAAGTGTGTCTCACACTCACTATCTCACTCTCTCTCTCTCTTTCTCTCTCTTTCTCTCTCTTGCTTTGCTTGTTGTATATTTATAGGCACTTTGACATGAAAACGACACCCAGCAAAACAGAATAGCAAGCGTAACAAGCAAAGAACAAAACACTGAACAACAATAACAACAACAACAACAGCAACAAGAACAGCAGCAACAAGAACAGCAGCAACATCAGCAACAACAGCAGCAGCAACAATTCACGCTGCACTTTTATAAAGCGATTTATCATTTTCCAAGCGTTTACTGACAGCATGCGCTCGATATATGCGACACACATATTAACGCATAGCATGCAGACATAGGCATAAACACACACACACACACACACACACACATACATATATAGATATATTAAATAAAAATTCAAATGAAATTTTGTTTTATTTCTACTGACGCAGCCAACTTGTAGGAATATAAATCTATATGTAAATCTACAGAAAGATATACACACACACATACATATATATACATATATATATATATATATATTTATATAAAACTGAATGAAATGCCATACTCTCACTCCCTTGCTCTCGCTCTCACTCTCCCTTCTCCCTTTCTCTCTCACTCTCTATTCAACGTCAAGCATTGATGCATTGCGTAAAGATTTTAAGCCGACTTTTGGCGCATTTCTCTTAGAAGTTTTGCCTTGACGGCAGCAACAAGACTTCTTATGGGATTTAATCGGAAATTTGTAACGGATATGTCGCATTAGCTAGTATTATTAATTTATTGATTATATGCAGCTATCAAAGAAATGCAAGAATAAATTAAATTTTATATATATACATATATACTATATATATTCTTCTTCTACAGTTGCATGTTTATACGCTTTCTTTTCTTATTGCCTAAGAAATATTTTTAAAATATATTTTCAACTTGTTTAATTCATAGAAAAATAATGATAATATCGTTAAATTAATTAAAAAAAAAATAAATAAATAATAAAAATAAAGGGTTTGCCTAGTCGACATATCTATAAGAACTTTATAATCGCACAAATTGATTCAGTGAAAAATGAAAGCGAAAATTTTGATAACATAATAAAACATAAACGTTCAATGTGATAACATGATAAACATAGATATAGTATATATGTATATCTGGCATATGTATATCTGTATATATGTATATATGTATACATGTATATCTGGCATATGTATATCTGTATATCTGGCATATATACAGTAGTGAGTCATCATGCACCTAAAAAATTATCGCATAGTAAAAATAGAGAGTATGCACTTGACTGATACGATTGTGGAAATTGTTTTATAGACAATATAATATGTATTATACATATGTATATACATATATACAGTAGAATTCGGTTATAATGACTCCGCTTATAGTGTCCGACCGGTTATTACGACGAAAACTCAATGGCTTGGTTGGTCCCCATACAAACTTATACATACAAACTCCTTTCGGTTAGTGCGTCTTCCGGATATAACGACGTAAAATCATCGATCCCTTGAAAGTCACTATAACCGAATTCTACTGTACATATATTCTTGACCAGGTGTTGACTACAATTCAAAATCATATATATAGTATATAGTACTTCATAATCAAAACAGATATGATTTACTTTTAATGGGGGAACACTCTTTGACAAGTTATAGAAGTTCTTTATGACAGACTTATGAGACATTTGTTATCATATTGTCGTATTGCTTTTTTTTTTTTTACTATATATATAAAAACTTATTTCTAAGTACACTTGTATTTCTTCTCATACATATATGCATGTATGTAGTGTGTGTGTGTGTGTGTGTGTGTGTGTTTAGTTCCCTTGAATGGAATGGATGGATGAATTGTCAGCCTTTGGGTCTGGTTGAAATGCATTTTAATGTCTGCATTTGTGGCATTTTGCCAGTTTTTAATCAAAACTATGGATGCACATTAATATCTGCCATTGAGGGCGCACACGCTCACACTCTCACTCTCTCTGTGTGTTTTTTGCACTATACAAATATGCAACGTTTTATGGTAAATTAACAAATTTGTACATTAAAATGTGAAAAACAAGACACGAACCTGCATGGAAATTATTCAACAGATGAGTTCGATGAGTGCCAGCAGCAAGAGTAAGAGATAGTGAATGAGAGAGAGTGAGAGTGAGAGGTAGTGATACGGGGGAATCCATAAAGTTATATATACAGCTATAAGTTGTCGAGGCTATTGCAAAAATCTTTTTTTGCGTAATTGTTGACAATTTGTTGTGCTGTCAAATATTTTTGCTCACTTTTTTTTGACTGTTACCACATAAAGACCACAAGCTAGCTAGTAGAGTTTACCCCTGCTCTTGTTTATCTAACAGTCAAGGGACAGTGTCTTGCAACACCTTTAAGAGAGAACAGAATATACATAGCTATGTGTATGTACTAGGAACTTGTCATGTTTTTCCTGTGCAATTTGTCAACTGACACATTTTCTACTCTACTTTTCGACTCGAACATGAACTTATTGTGAAATCATATGAAAGAGGCAGACTGGCTGGGTTGGCTTTGGCATCTTGGCATCTTGGCTAACGTTTCATTTGGATTTCTTTGCAGTAGCAGAGTTATGCTTTACACTCTGCTACATTTCTTCCCCTTTATATATATATATTTTTTTTTTTTTTTTCTTGCTGCAGTTTTATCACATTGAAAGACAAACATGAAATCTGTCCCATTCTCATAAAGATCTGATACAAAATTCAAATGTTGTTGCTGCTGCTGTTGCTGCTGCTGATGCAGATGCTGATAGGTATTTTGTATGGCGTAGCGCACGAATTTGTTATAATTAATTTACAGCACGATTTTCATTTATAGTTTAGGGTTGCTGGGTGGCCCCTAAGTTTTCACTGCATGCATGTGTCTCTCTCTCTCTCTCTCTCTCTCTCTCTCTCTCTCTTTCTGTGTGTATGTTGCGCATAAAAAGTTAAATTTATTTATTACATTTTACTAAATGCAGACGAAGCTAAAGACAAAGAAAGGAAAAACAAAAAAAAAAAAACTTTCAACTTTCCAATAGAAACATAAATTCTTCAGTCATTTGTATTTTCTTATAATTTTTTTTGTTGTTGTGCTTTCGTTTTTTTTTTTTTTTGCCAAAAAGGGGGACGAAGAGCCAAAGTCTACTTTGGGTAAACAATAATTCATAATTTTGGGTATCACAGTCTGTCTAAGAAAACTGTGGAACGAGCTTATTAAGTCGCACGTCAGCGAACGCATAAATTTATTTGTCATACGAAATGAAATCGACAACTATAACCGACTATATATATAAGATATATACATATATATGTATTGGTATTTGCGGGGTATTAGAACTATAGTGAATGGGAAAATCATGTTATATATGTATATTCTATTTTGATGTCACTACACACAAAGTGCTTCTACAGTATTGGGGACTCAGTGAATGTGTCCCTGAGTCCCTGAGATTTTTGATGAATGTGCGTGTCACGGCGCAACATAAGAAAAATGTACGAAAATGTTTTTCATGCATGATGTTTTTACGAGAAAATAATTGCGGAACGTTTCTCTTCCCTTTTTTTTTGTGTATATTTCGTTAATATTAATTGGCGTTAAGCGCACACAAAATAAGATAAGAATAAAAATAAAAATTTACCAGATAATCGGATTGGCAAGTTTTACCGCTTAAACTGGGCGCCAGATTGTCACCATCACGTGTGGGTGTCGATTCCTTAAAGAAAACAAAGCCACAGAATTTTTAATCATTAATCAAATCTGCTAAAACTTAGCACATATAGTATTAGTCAGTCTATAAGTTAATACTAATAGTAATTACCTGTAATAAATCCTCTAAACTTTCAATATATTCAATGGCATTACGTAAAATTTCAACCTTGGGTAAACGTTGATTAGGATTGGATGATGTGCGACGTTTTAATATCTCAAAAGCCTCGTTAACCTACAAAATGAAAAAAATATAAAATAAAATTGAAATAAAATAAAGAAAAAAATATAATATTATAATGCTTGAACATTCATTAAAAATTATGATGAGTTTTTGGAAGCTTTTGGAAGAATATTCTTATATCTAGCATATTATAGAAATCCATTAGAGATGTCATAAAAATTGTGACAAAACTTAAAGAAACCAAAAAAATTTAGATTCAACATCATTCTTTCATAGACATCATTCTACTAGCTGGTGTCATTCATCTTTTAAGTGGCTCTTTAATAAAACATATTTTAAATTAAATAGCGCATAAAATTTAAACAATTAAACCATTGGGCGCGGGTGTTAATGATGCCCATAGTGCTGTCTGTTGTATGTCTCTCTCTCCGACCCCCCCCCCCCTCACCCTTTATGCAATGAGTTAATGGCATGCCACAGGGGTTTTGTCTATACATCTATACATCTATAAATATTTTCTTCTCGTTTCGAACGCATTTCAACAATTTGTTTTTGCTTTTACGATTTCTTCAATCTCTTGCATAAAAACTCTCGAGAGCTCATTAAAGTTTGTTGCTTTTCCTTCTTCTTCTTCTTCTTCTTTGTCATCATCTTTATTTTCATTTTTATGTTTGGCAAATCCTTCAGTTTTTAATGCTTGTTTTTGGGTGGTTTCACCATACACATCTCTCTATCTCCTCACAATTTTATTTAGGACTTAATTATTACAAGTGACATTTACGTTCACAATGTGTTAATTTCTGTGGCGCAACAATGTTGCAAGTTCCTTCAAGTCGAGTTATAACAAATAATAACAAATTTTCCATATACATCGTTTCTGTAGAACTTATAGGTTTTTTTCCTGAATTTTTACTAGTATTTTTTTTGACACTTTTTCTAATATTTTTTTTTATATTTTTATATTTTTTCTTTCTTGTCCAATTTCCTTAGAAATCGTGTCTCAAAAGTAAATATTTTTCCAAGAATTTTTCTAATTTTTATATTTTTCTAAATTTTAATTATGAAATTTACGCCCCAAAATTAGTCTATTAGCTTTTAAGCTATTTTTATGAAACTTGGCCATAAGCCCACGGATGTGGCCAAATCGGACCACTATATCATTTCAGTCGCCATAGAAACGATCAATCAAAAATTTAATTGAATTGAAAAATCCCGCAAGGATAAAATACTTTCACCAGGCCAAAGAGAACTTTGTTTTCTTGTTTTTATATCCAAATGAATTTCTAGGATTTTTTTTAACACAATTGAATTGTTCTATAAAAAAATGTATAATTGGGAAAATGGAAATCGTGTTAGGAGTCCAGGAAGGTCTGTGTTAAAAAGGAATATTATTATAACGAATAATTACAAATTTTCCATACAATTTCTGTAGAACTTTAAATATATTTTTTTCCTGAATTTTTACAAGTATTTTTTTTTTAGATTTTTTATGATATTTTTTTATATTTTTCCATAAAAACTTTTTCTTTCTTTTCCAATTTTCAATTTCTTTCAATCTTTCCTATAGAAACGTAAATAAATATATTTTTCCAAGAATTTTTCTAAATTTTATATTTTGCTAACTTCTAATTATGAAATTTACGCCCATGATAATTTGGAAAATGTTGGAGATTAGGTTATAAGTCCAGAAAAATCTATGTTGAAAAGAAATATTGTATACCGATCCGATCTACAAGAATTAATAAGCTCCAAAGCGTTTGAAGATCAAAACCTAAGGCTTGGAAGAAATCTTTTCCTATTTCTAAGTTATTCCCAAATTTGTTTTCCCTGCAACTAGACGAAAGCATAAAGCTCTAGCTCTACTGAGCCTAGGATGACTTCCAAGTGTATTAGAAGCTCTTCAAGCTCATATAACTTACCTTTCTTAAACGTCGTCGTTCACGCATTGTCGCTGCCTTGCGACGATCAACCGTAACGCTTTTCTTCTTGCACGCCTTACAAGCCCAGGTGAGGCAGGGACGTGATGATTGAGCTGAGGCACAAACAAGTGGAGCTAGAACATGCTCCTCAGAGCTAAGACTACTATCCTCATCATCATAATCAGTTGTATATATGGGCGATGATGAGTTGGTCAATGATAATTGTTTGCTCTGCTCATCTGATGATTGCTGATGATTGTGATTATTGCGGTTGTTGAAGTTACAAGCACTGTGACTGGTATCGCCGACGGCGTTGAAACGATTAAAGAAATGCTGCAATGTTTGGTGAGGATTGTGTGCAACAGCATTTGCAAGTGGCAAATTATTGTTGCTATTGTTGTTGTAACTATTATAGGCAGCATCAGGATGATGCGTTGTTGACAAATGCTGCGTATAATTATTATATTCCTGCTTAATATGACTATGAGGCAAGTTTGTATTTGAGTTTGTGCTCGTGCCTGTGCTTGAGCTTGTGCCCATTAACATGGCATTTGTGTTATTATATTTGGTCATGGCAAGGATATAAAAAATATTTGCTATTTAAACACTTAACAAACACTTCACTTTGCACTTATATGACAATCGAAATTGAAGATCGATACAAAGATCGAGAATGGAGAACGAGCACGACGCGATGCGATGCGATGCGATACGATACGATGTGACACCCGCAACAAACGCGACACATTTGGTTGACAAAACAATTTTGTATATGTGGCGCAAATCTTTTCCCCCCCGACGACGACGACGACGACGACGACGACAACGACAACGACAATGACAACGAATCACACATGTGTTCCATAGCGACTCTCAGTACGCTCTATATGATCTTTTGCTGCGTTTTGAGTGGCTGTCGGCTGCTGCTCTCGAGTGGCAATCTATTTATAACACGGCACGCCATTAGACAACTGTCAACATTATCGTTTCTAAACAGAAGGACGAGCACAAAACATTGAGCATTGAGAGCGCCAAGCCACGCCCCTCACTATGAGATATGTGTGAAGTGTGTGTAGTGTTTGTAAAAGGCTTATTGAGCATACTTTTGAGCATTACTAGAGACGCAACACTTCTCGCTAGATGCTATATACTATATGTGTAGTAATATAAAAAGTAAATTTATTTATTGTCAGCGCCACGATTAGAAGTCACATAAATTCGATTGTTTCTACCTGTCCAACTATTAGCGCATCGCGTTCAACTCGTAAATAACAGAAGCAAAACAATTCGTTAATGTGACATTTTTAATGGAGGCAGCACACACAATCCGCAGTCCAACAGGCCCACAGGCCCTCCACCACCCACCAATCGCACACACACACATACACAGATACTTACACACATTTTAAGATTTCCTTTTTTTTTTCATTATACAATTTTCATTGTCTATTTTATTTTATTTTTATTTTTTATTTTTGTTTGTTACTGTTTCTGTTTCTGTTTTCGTTTTGTTTTTTTGCTTCGCATCAAATTGACCAAAAAATAAAAAATAAATGAAGAAAACATAAAAATAGTCGATGCTCTTCATGCATATAATTTGTTTATTTATTGCCGCTCAAACACAATATATATCTTTGGAAATCACCTCTAAATCTTCTTGAATGATATTGTAAATCTTTTGTCTTAGGCTCGTGGTTTTCTATGCATTCCGATTTTTCTATTTTCCCATTTTCTCATTTTGTTTTGTTTTTGTTTTCGTTTCGTTGTTGCTGCTTCTGTCGCAGCTTTTCGTCTTCACATTGATAAATGTTTTGTTTTGATATTTTTTGATTTTATTTTGAGCAAAGGTAGACACAAAATAAAATTTCACACACACACACACACACACAAAAACAACAATAACAGCAACAAAAATAATATTTGTTTATGTTAAGCACGCGATAATCCTAAGAATAAATTTATTTATTGTGCTTTTCACGTTTCCTGTATTTTATGTAAACTTTCAATTATAATGCTAATTTATTATAATGTAAATAATTTGTAATACATTTTATGTTATTTTTTTTGTTAATTTGTAATATTTAAGTCTTTTCGGCATTTTACAGCATTCTTCTGATTTCTTTTTTTTCAGCATCGTATGTTAAAATATGCATTCATAATGGATTCACAATTGTGAAGCATCATATTATTATTATTTATTTTTCTTATATTTTTACATATTTTTATATAATTTACACCTTAAAAAATACATTTTAATTTTACAACAATTCAACGACATTAAAAAATCAAATTTAAATAGTCGTTACTTTAATTATATTTCAAATAACCTTTGAGCAGTGCTACCCATCATTTCATCTAACTAGCGCCATCTACCCCCTAAAACAAAAACATTCGTTTGGTTTGTGTATTCGCTAATTCTCATAGAAAACCAAATCCATTTAATTTGTAGCATACTTTTATGTACATGAAAAAAGAAATGTGTGTCAAATTTGAAACAGCAAAATTTTTGTATTATTTTTTATAATGCAACATCATTTATTCAATTAAATGTCAATTAACTTTCTAATTACCATTGAATACAACATATGTGATATATTCATTAAAGAGTAAAATTTCATTATATAAATATAATTTTGGTAAACTTTCAACAATTTTTGTTATCTATTATCTTCGTCGTTTATCTAAACAATTTTGTGTGGCTGATGCAACATTCAGCACAAGTTCGAGCATTGTCACTCAGCGAGGTCACAAATCAAAGGAAATGAATCATTACATTACTATTTATTGTATTTTTATATATTATGTTTATTTATAGGTATATTTATTGTATACTTTACCTATTGCATTTTAATATACTAGAAAAGTTTTTATTACAATTACAAAAAAAGTTTACAGGGTATCGTTAGTCAAGTGTGCAGCTATGGCGGCAGCTTTCTTCAATCTATTTTGTTTTCATCATGCTTTTTTGCGACTTGTTAGCTTGTTCTTGTTTTGGCCATAGCAACTGCTTTCTGCTTTCCATTCATAAAAATTGTGTGCAACATGCGGCAAGAGCGCGTTTATATTACGTCAGCCAAAAAAAAAAAACACAAATGTGTGAATCTTTGCTACGATTTGAGCGATGAGAGTAGAAGAGAGAGAGAGAAAGAGGCGCATGAGCTGTTGAAATGACCATGAAATGAGTAGCAGCAGCAGCAGCAGGTACTACTAGTGAGAGAGTGAAAGATGAAAAGAGAGAGAGGAAAGCTGTTTAATTGTAAGAAGATTGTAAGAATTTTAAGTTAGCCTTGCATTGAAGTCTGTGCAAACAAATTGACTAACTAGATACCCTACAATCTACAGCACTAAATATGCCACAAAACGTGGCAAGTATAAAGCTTTTAATAATTACTTAAATTATAGCTTGCACAGTTTTACAAAAGTACACACGATTTGCTCATGTAAGTCTGATTAACAATATGTATGTGTGTGTGTGTGTGTGTGTGTGCTTATAGATATTGCTGTAAAGTCCGCGTACAAGAAAACAAAGCGCAATGAACGAAAACATTTTTCTTTGCAGTCAGCTAAAAAATATTTATATACACATACACATACACATACATAAATATATATACATATATATTTATATTTACAATGATGCGAGCGAAATGCTGCTTGGTAAAGGGATGGACGGAGCGAAAATGGAGTATTGCGTGGCAATATTTGAGCGAGGAAAGACGCAACGAAGCACGCAGTTACATTGAAACCGTCACAGCAGACGGATGGGCGCGAAGCTCGTGAAGTGATTTTGCAAATTGTGATACAGTTAACAAATAATTAACATACTATTAATATATACAACAAATACATAATATTATTATATGTATGTGGAAAAAATATATATACATATTTCTATTATACAAATATAAAAAATTAAAAAAAAAAGAAAAACATAAATACTACAAACTAAACAACAACAACCAAAAAAGGCGGCAAAAAAACAGAGTTCAGTGAAATTGTTATAAACGGAAGTTTATAAAAGCTAAATAAAAGCACAGACTACTGTGAAAGCTACAATTAAAAAAAAATGATCAGCAGGTAAATTATTGCTCACACAGCACAGCACAGCATCAAATGTGAAATTGAAAACAAAAAATTGTATGAGAAAATGTGTCAGCGTGCCAAAAGTTTATAGGCCAAATAATTTACAGGTTGCAAGCTCAAACATACACATACACTAACACACACACATACATACAATGAATGCAAGCGTAAAAGCTTCAGTGTCAATATTTGTATATGTGTGTGTTGTTTTTGTTTTACATCTTTCATTAGTTTTGTTATTATTCGCACATTCTCTTATCATCGTTATTTTGTATGTTATGCGCTTGCATTTGTTCTCTTGTCTGTTTGTCTGTTGTTCTTCTCTTGCTCCAACACCTGTTATTGATGCTCGTTTCACTCACACACACAGTAGAGAGAGAGAGAGAGACAGTAAGCTTGCTGCTGATGATAGTCGTTAGCTTTGCGCGCTCTCACTACTCTCTTTTGCGCTCGCTTGTGCTCTCTTTCTCTCTCTCTCGTTCTTCTGTTATATGGCGCTGCTTATCATTGTCAGTGTTGTCGGTACATCAAAACAAAAAATTTGAAATCCATTTAATATATTATTTACTTTTACTGTTTTAATCATATTGATGGCATAAATAATCAGCAGCAGTTGTTGAATTTTTCAATGCACTTCCCATATTTAAAGTGAAGCTTTTAAATTGATGACAAGGTCTACTGAAAGCGAATATGATTGTGCGTGTACAAAGAATATATATATATATATATGTATAGTAACTAACGGAACATAAACTAAAGATATGTGTGTATGGTGTAGAACATTTCAAGGTCAACAGCTGATGGATGCTGCAAACTGTAAAGCGTAGAGCAAAATAAAACAATTTGTGGCACGTGTCATGTCAAGCTTAGATAAATATTGTATATGTATGTCTTAAAATAGAGTATTGTGACAACATACATATGTACATATGTACATACATATGCATGTATTTGTATGTATGTATGTCACATTATTACAATGTCTGTTTATTTATTTTGTATTTAACCCAATTACATGAATAAAATACAATATTCGTATATAAGGTTTATAGACATTTCAAGGCGTGACTTTACTACTTACAAAAAAACAGAAAACCAGACAAAAAAAAATATAAAAACAATTTAAGATTAAAATACAAATTAAAAGAAAACGAAATGAAGTAAAAGAAACTGTAATAAAAACGTACAAAAAAATATTAAACAGAAATTCCAATGCATAAATTGACAGATTAATGACTGCAAAATTGTTAACTGTTAAATGTTATCATTATTTTTATTATTATTGTTGTTGTTCTTGTTATTATTATTATTATTATTATTTATGTATATGCATAGTGAATTTAAATATATATTTATAGCTTCAAACAAGTCTATAAAAAAAAAACATAACTAAATTATTTATTTAATTATTCAACCAGAAATTCCAGCTCAACACTTTTGTTTTTGATATTTGTGTGTTAATTAAGAAATGATTTCTCTCTCTAGCTGCAAGTTAAATTAATTAAAATCAAAACGCATAAACAGGTTTTTATTTTTTATACTCGGTGCCCATTGGGTACCAAGAGTATATTGGGTTAGTGACAGCAGCAAATGTATGTGCCACCCATAAGGAGGCCAAGCTACAGGACTGAATTTGGTACAAAGTTAGAATATGTTTATCTGGACGTGTATAAAAATTTGGTACAGATCGGATTATAAACATCGAAGTTATACACATTTCAAATTCCAGAAGTTGAGAGGCGTCTCTATAGCGTACGCTTGCTTGCTGTTCTCACCCCACACACGGCAACATTTACTCAGTGTTTCTCACACTTGTAAAGAGTGTGGCTCAGTGGTTAGAGGGTTGAACTAGCGTGCTTGAGGTCTGTGGTTCGATTCTCGAGGCGATTTTTTTTTTAAATTAACTTAAAATTGGCGAGTGCGCAGCACGACTTTGGGCACCGAGTATTATATAGTCGAGCATACTCGACTATAACTTTCTTACTTGTTTTATTTATAATTTATTTATATTATTTTGTTGCAATTCTTGATGATGATGATGATGTTGATGCACAGCAATAATAAAAACGAACGTAAATTTTCAAAATCTAAAATTGTAATAATATTTTTTTTATTTTTATTTTTATTTTTATTTTGTATTTCTATTTTTTTTTTGTCGCTGGCTATTTAAAAATATTTACTAAATATATGTATAGAAAATAAAGCAAGCTCAACGATGCGATCGAACACGTGCCAAATGACTTTTTGTGAATGTTTTGAAATTTATTATGTTGCACAGACCAATATTTTAATACCCTTTACTTTGAGCCATTATATATATGTATATTTGTAGTATTTAGATAATATATTTACAACATGTTTGTGCATGTCTATAGCTTACACCAAAAAAGATATTGTGTCGTCGACGTCTTTCATAGCTTTCATTTAGCACAGTAGCAAAATTAGTGAAATTGTGTTAATTGCTGCTAGACAGTAGCAGTAGCAGTAGCATTAGCAACAGCAACACATTTTACTGCCATAGGTTAGAAACGCGTTAAAATTTTGTTTACATTTTTTTTTTTTTTGCTATAATCAACAAGTTGAATTTCTTTATCATTGAGCACATTTGTCTACGCTCTTATCTAAAAAAAAAAAAAATTATATTTAAAAAAAGCAAAAGAAAAAGTGTAAAAAATAGACTTAAAAACTTTAGCAAAATATTCTGTCTGCGATTTAATTTTACACCCATTACCCCACATGAAATGCATGGAAAGTGTTAAGCTTATCAAAAATTCACGTAGCGTCATAAAATTGAAAAAAAAACATTATCAGTGAGCGACAAACATTTCGTTTTGATAGCCAAAAGTTTTATTTCTCGTCTCTTTATGCTAGACATTTTCTTCTCTCTCTTTCGCGCTCTCTCTCTCTCTTTCTCTCAGTCACTGTATTACTTTGAAGTATAGCAATTAAATTACTTTTTTTTTTATTGAATTATTTATTAAATATTATTTATTAAGCACTTTTTAATTTTTAGCCAAGTCACTTGATGCGTTTATGTGTTTATATGCTTAATTTATGAGTATTAATACAAATAAATATAATAATAAAATAAATGTTTATTAAATTACTTTAAATTCAAGTAGAAATTTTTAAATTGATTTTTATTTTCAAATTTCAAGTGTATTCATAATTTTTATTATTTTTTTTTTACAATTAAATTTTTTCATTGATTAATTTTAGTATGTTGCTCTTATAACAGTTACTCAATAAAATTAACTTGAAAAGTGGCCCCCGTCTACTGTTCGAAATGTATTAAAGTGTGTGTAATATACGTTTATACACTTTTGCGATGCATTGCATAGTTAATTATATATAAGATATAAAAACTATAAGATACAAATACACACGTACATATCTACATATTATTCACAAATGAGCAATAATAGGTTCATGTGTCTGGCACATGGTTGCGTTGTTTATATATTGTTGACGAATTTTAAACCCTATATTGTGCATTCATTGCTAGAGTTACATATATATACACACACACATACATACATACATACATTGAGATAGATGAGCAAAGCAAAGAAAAGCAAAAGCAAAAGGCACAAACAATTTTTGTGTGTAAAGTGCAAAATTCAAGCGTCACTAGCTAATAGTTTTCTGTAGCGCCTGTTACCCAAAATAAAAACAAAAATGAAAAGAAAAAAAAAAGAACAAGATGTCTACACATACACAAAGCCACAACACACACACACACTCACATATATATATATATATTCACATACAAAGGCAATCAATTAAGTTTTGCCACTGTTGCCCTGCCCCGTCCCTTATCTATAGCTTTTGCATTGAGAAAAGCAACCTTGAACCGCTTGCAAAAAACTTTCACAATGAAAAAAGTTCAGTATCAAGGATTCAGCAATGTGTAGCGAGTATCTCTAGCTTGTCACAATCTATACATAAAGACACACACACATAAATGTACATACATGTACATGTACATACAAAACATATACAAACATGCATACTAACATAAACAAACAAAAGTTTTACTTTATTTGCTTTGCACGCAAAATCGGCAAAACGTTGCGTATACGTAACGTATGTATGAATGCCAAGGAAAGAAAAGAAAAGCGTTCTCAATGTATGTACATACGCATTTACATAAATAAACATACTTTGTAGACATACATACATATTTACATACATATGTATGTATATGTAATGTCACGGATGTGCGTCTGGCTGGCTGCCTGGCTGGCTGGCTGGCGTGCAAAGCGTCCTCTTCATTTTTTTTGGTTATTTTCCGTACGCATTTTTTGGGTCATCGAATTGTTTCTGCTATTTATGCAAAAATTCACAAAAGCAAATAAAAAATAATTTTAAGATAAAAAGCAAAAAAAAATAAAATAAAAAAATATAAATAAATATCCAAAAATACGCTAATATTTAGAAAGAGCGTGTAGAAAACAAATGTCGAATACATTGATGAGAAGCGCGAACGCTAAGCGCTGCGTGTGATAGACTGTAATCAAAACAAAGTCTGCAAAAATGTTTTAAATATTCATGCATACATTAATGTACAGACATACAGACAGACAGACAGATATTTATGTATGTATATTTGATGTATGCATGAATATATTATAAAATATGCTAAAAATATATGTAGCTATATAATGCCAAGATATATTTACACACACAATTGCATATTGTATGTACATGAATTTGTATAACTCGCCATCATATTTCTGGCTGCCCGTTCCATTTTCTATATAACATACATTTGCGTATTTTTTTGTTTTGTTAGATACTACTATAAAAATTCCAGATGCTATGCCAAAAAAAAAAAAAAAACGAAATTCTAACTATGTTTGCCCAAAAAGAGACGGATAGACGGAACGTACGTACAAATCGAATAAGTAAAAAAAATATATATATAAACATAGTTGTGTGAATGGAAGTTTATACGTGACTTGTATATATGTGTGTGTATATATATATATATGTATTCCTAGTTGAGTTTGTATATGTGTCAAAGTGTGCAAAATATATTTCTAACATACCGTAAAGTTGAGTTGCTGCTTAGTTTGCTTTCAGCTGCGAACTTTTGACTTTGATTATAGAAATTTTTTTTATTTTTAACGTGTTTTCAATTGATCTTGATAATGTGTATAATTTAAATACATATATTAAATAATAATTATAGATATATTTATATAATTAATAAAGTCACGCTAATAATAATAATAATAATAATATATAATTTAAGAGTCAGCTAGAAAAATATATTAATATATAATATATGTATTATATATTTCAATTGAGAAATGATTTGTATAACTATTGATAGCAGCAATGAATCTGAGAATTATATATAGTTGTTTTATTGCACATTAAGATCTTGTTGGCAGATTATAGATTACAAATGGTGCAAAATCACATTTCTAATATAATCAAATCATAATTTTAATAAATTCAATTTATTTATGCCAACAATTTTTCAACAATTGCCCAATGGCCACCCACTTGAACACATTTTTTGATTTTACTGATTACTGTTGAATTATCACAATATTTTTTTTTTAATATTTTTTTATTATTATTATTATTGTTTTTATTTTCTGCCAAGTCACTTAATATCACTTCACTTTAGTTTGCGTACTAAATATATAATAAATATTAATAATTGACTATAGTCTCAATGGGCAAGACTTAATATTTTCTTTGATTATTATTTTATGCATTGATCATCGATCGAGTTTGAAGGCGAAGGCAAGTCAACTTTACCCTAAAAACAGCAAGGCGCACAAGCAAAAGAACTTGTTCGCCGCCACAGTTTCACTATCAGTGTGAAATGTATGAAAGAGCAAGAGCCTAAAAGTACGTGCGCGCGCGTGAGAAGAGAGTAAGTGTGAGAGAGAGAGAGAGAATGAGGGTGTTAGAGCATTAGAGAGTTAGAGCGGGTAAGAGGGATGCGCAAAGTGAGAGCGCACGAGCATTCTAAGCAACAACAAATTAGAATATACACTCACACAACTTTATGCATGTATGTGTGAGTGCTGTGCTCTGTGTGTACATGTGTATAATTGTGAGTAGATTCAGAGATAAGTTTATTGCGCCGACGCGTCGCAGACGACTTAGACAGAGCGTCATAAATATTTATTCTACAACACTATATAAGCATATATATATATTTATATATGTATATATATATATATTTAATTTTTTTTTCGCTCAGAAATGTTTTCGTTTTTCGTAGTGATCGTGCGACTGTTTAATTTGAACTTAGGATCGCCAGTCGAGCGGTTTAGTTCCCGGCAAAACTAGCGGAACTATTTAGTTGAAAGTGCCAAACAATAACAAGACAATTTATTTAATACATACAAATTATAGTATAACATTTCATTTATTTTTTTCTTTCGCGTAAGATAATTGAAAATAATAGAAAGCGCGTGCATCGATATACATATAAACAAGACTTATTGTTGATTGATCAAGTAAGCATTTGCTCAGTTTTTGACATAAATTTTTATCATTAATTTTTTTTATTTTTTTTTTTTTGTTGTTCTTTTGTTTTGTTTTAAAATTTTTTAATATAATAACACGTTTCATATTTTTTTTTTTTCTATTTATTTGTATTTTTTGCTGATGCAGGACACGGATAATACAGCTACAGCTAACAAGCTAACAAATAAAATGAAATATCCAAGATAATAATGGCAAACATATTAGATGCCCTCTGAACTCCTCCATATAATGCCAATTAGTAGGTAGCATACAAATGTAGAAGTCAAGTGCTTTAAGGAAATATCTCAACATACACATCCACATTGGAGCGAAAAAAAAAAACAAAAATTAATAGAAAATATAAATAGTTCGGCTTTGGAATTAAATTAATAAAGTGTTAGCTTAAAAGCTAAATATTTGTTTTTGGTCAAAAAACAAACAAAATACACACACAGAGACACATATACACACACAAAGGCGTAAAATGGCGCATTTTAGCGGACATCAGCCACCCACAGAGGTGCCAGCACATTTTAAAAATTTATTTACAAATGGTAAACTTGGCGAAGATGATGTTAATGGTAACGGAAATGACAATGGCAATAACAACAACAATCAAGAGAATCAACCAAATAATGATAATAATGATAATATTGCTGCCTGCTGGGTTTTCGGATATGGTTCATTATGTTGGATACCAGGATTTAATTACTCCAAATGCATTACCGGATATATACGAGGCTATGTGCGACGCTTTTGGCAGGGCAATGTAACACATCGTGGCAATGAAATACAGGTGAGTGTTATTACCAGTTACCAATTGTGATAAGTTAATAAGAGCCACGTTGTACTACACTTGACCAAATACAGAGAAACACATACACACACACACACACATATAGAAAGTTGACTTACTTGATAATCTTAAATGCTTTTATGTGTTTGCCACCTTCTATATATGTATATATATTATTACCTAATTGGCTTGTGTGTTATCAGCTTTACCTGGTAAACAAATGAGAAAATATTGCGGCTAGACACAAAATGAAATTAACATACTAGACACGCTTCATTCTCAATAGAATATTAAATATTTTCTTTAAAAGCAAAAAAAAAAAACAAACAAGATTTATACAACATTTAGCTTTCGTTTCGCATAATACATTTCCATTTTTTATTTTTTTTTTTCTAAGTGCAATTTGTTATTATATTTTTTTTTTTGCGCAACAAAATGCAATTGTAATGAAAATATAAAAGCAACAATGTAAAAATAAGTCAAGGTCTGTCTATTAATTGACAATAAGTAAACAAAGAAGTAAACAAGCAAGAATGCAAGCGTCATCCAAAGAATTTTTTTTTTACCACCTCAGTAGTCTCCCTTTTAATATCAGCAATACCACAAAATAAATAAATAAAAAAAAATGAAAACGCATTTAATTTATATATACAATAATTCTCTTTGTTTTCTTTTTACAGCCTGGACGTGTTGCAACACTTGTGGAGGACAAAGAGGTAAGCATTAAAAATCAGAACAATACTCATTGACCCCCCTCGATCATTAAGTTTATAAATAATAGTCTGTGAAGAATATGTATAGGCTGGCTACCAGAATCAAGTTATAAAAACTAATGCGTAAAAACCTAAAAGAGCAAAAAAAAAAATTTGCCGCATAGTATGAATTTCTCAAAGTAAGCCCCATTCAGTATAAAGTTGCGGATGAAAGAGACGGAGCTCTTAACAACCCAAAACCAACTCGTCCATAACTGAGTAGTTAGTGAAAAACACTCTGGCACATTTTCGCAGTCAACCGAGCGAATGAGAATTCGATAAAAACCCCTTTTTAACGGGGCCTCTTCTCTCTTAATTCATACGCAAGGCGAGTTACCGCGAAATATAGGCGATTTTTTACGCCTTGATACTTTCTATCCTAGGCCCGGGGACTTTACCCAGGGTGATTATTTTTATGAGCTACCAGGAGCTCGTTTGTAACCCCGAGAGACGAGCATGAAAAACTCAAAAGCGGGCAAGAAACATGCTATGTTTTCCGCTACTTATATGTGCGACATGCCGAATAACAACTTGGGAATTATAAGCGCGCTAAAAAGTAAAAAAAACGTGCGTTCGAAATAGACAAGGAGCAGAAATTATTTTCCATTTTTTTTTAAATATTTTTTTTTTCATATTTTTAATCTTTTAATTTTTTTAAATTTTTTTAAATTATTTACTGATATTGAAATTTCTATTATTTGAATTACAGGGCATCACATGGGGCTGCGCATATAGAATAACAGGCTCTACTGCACTCGAGTATCTTAAGCAACGCGAGTGCACATTAGGTAAGTGCAATTTTGTAACTTTATCATTGCCAACTCTATTAACTGATAAATTTGCTCTCTTTCTCTTTACAGGTGGCTATGCAACACTTGAAACAAAATTTTTCCCGCGCGTCGCCTCGCATGATACACCTTTTAGTGGAGAGGCCGTTGAAGTATTGGTCTATGTGGCCACGCCCGAAAATCGCCATTGGTTGGGGGATGCACCTTTAACGCTTATCGCAAAACAAATTGCCAATAGTCGAGGTCCAAGTGGACATAATGCTGAATATCTATTACGATTGGCATTATTCATGCACGAAGAGATACCGGGCGTAAGGGACGATCATTTATTTGATTTAGAGCGTCTAGTGCTTGAAGAAATCTATCGTATGCAAATTCCTTTATCGACTGTTATGGGTCGCAATCCTGATCGTATACGACGTGATTCACATGAGGATATTAGACGGCCACCATCCTTTGAGTTTACATCACGCATACCGGAAACAAAATTGCGCTGTCTGAACATTTGATTGCGGTTCCTGTTTCAGCCAAAATCAAAGGGTAACTCAATACATGTGGTATATTCCGAATACGATATCAATAGGTGACCGCACACGGAATACAATAATATATAAATAATTTCGATGTTTGTATTCATTATTTAAAATTGTAAATAATAGTAACTATCTATAAAAAAAAAAAAAACAAAAACAAAAAGAAAATAAGCACAAACTACTCTCGATAACTGATCTGATATAAGTATATGCATATAGATATTAAGTATTAACTAAGTTCTCGTAGTGTGTAAGTGGCTTTATTATTAATACAAATGAGAGAAAAAAGTCCTAAAGAAATAAAAACAAAAAATTAAAATCTATACTTGAAATTTTATTTATTAATTTTTGAGAAGAAATAGCTCGATGATGCGCGGAATAAAATATCAAATGACATTCAAATATTTCTCATATATTTCTAATAGATAAAGAGAAACCTGAGGCAAATAGCACAAATGTTGCTTTGACTGTATTGATAAAGCATGATCGCAAGACTCTCGCGAAGAGAGCAACAAAATGTTTGATTGTATTAGTGAGTACAACATGTGTGTGTGTATACATGTGTAAGCAAATGTGAGAGAGCATCAGTTTGTATGATTGTATTAGTGCACTCTCATCGGAACACTTGGTATAGGAACACTCAAATCTATACGAAATAATTTAAACCCGGCAAGTTGATCAGACACTAATAGCCAGTTAGTCGGTGAGGATGTCAAGAGTTCGATATGAGCACATAATATAAAAAAGTGAATTGATTAGAAATTTGATCAAACGAAGAAAAAATATTTTTGAATATGTTACACAACTGTACAAAGTATTTGCGTCAGAATCTTATTTATTTTTCGTTCATAGTCTGAAAGAAAAGGAAATAAAACGCAATACCATGTGGCTTGTTTTGAAATTCTCTGGTAATTTTCCGTAGCAAGGTCGGTGTTTTTTTTTTATTATTTGTCGACTTGCTTGTCAAGAATAACAGGCCGGCCCGGCGTGTGTAAATGCTATCGGGAATAACAACAACGTAGATTAGCAATAGACTTCGGCACCATAGCAGGTACCGGGGCAAGAGACAGGGCCACGTGCATCGACAATAAAGACTGTTCATACAGGGTGCATGTTATAAATTTTAATTTTGTAAAAATATTAAAAAAATTGAAAAAAAAAATTGGGTAAAATTATCACATGCAGAAAAATGTAAACAGAGAGAATTGAACAAAGAGAGCAGCAGATATTGTATTAGTATTTGTCACCATTGTCTCTCACAGTGAGAGCAACATTTCGTTTCAATGTGTTAGTGAGAGTCAAGAGATCTGCTACTGTAGTGTGCATATGTGTGTTGTGTGAGAGTTAACATTTACTCTCTTGCATATAGAAAACACATTTCAACAGGTCGCTACATTGGAAATGGAACATTGAAAGAGAGCGGCAATTTGTGTAACTGTATGCATGTGTGATTTTCACAAATTACCAATACTAATTAAATGTACAGATTAAATAGAAATGTTGTCATAGGTAATTTTCGAATTTATGTTTAACATTTATTATTCAGATATTTTTTATACCTGAAAATTGGTTTTTCTTTGCAATAACTTAACACCCTGTATAAAAATATTTTGATCTTCGGACCGCTACCTGCCAACGTCCGTTCGTAATCTTGGATCTGTCTGTTTGTCAATAGAATTCATTAGAAATAGAAAAAACAAAATGGGAATTGTCCGTTGTTCTTGACAAAACAAGTCGAGGCTGTCGCGCCGCTGGTGTGGAAAATTACCAGAGAGAACGTCAAACGAATTCAAAATAATCAACATTCCGACATGCATAAAGTAGAACAAAATAAAACTCAAATTTCAACAAGATAATTATTATTGCGTAGTTAAATTTTTTTTATTTTTGACTGTTATCGTCAACAATTTCAAGTTGAAAACACTTTTAACTATATATATATACATATGTATATGTATGTATGTATTTTAATATCCATTTAATAAACTAATTCATTTAATATAAACATCATTAACTAATAATGAACTGATTCTGATCAACGGCAAATGCAACTGTTCCAATATCTATTGTTCCGTCAGGGTCTATATGAATTACTCAAATGTGTTAATTCGTATAGCACACACTCATACATTTACACAGCTTACTGCTCTCTTTGCTTTTCTGTGCTCATGATCGAATTATTGCAGTACAGGTTTAAGAGTCGCTCACAAATACAACGAAAAAATGTACTGCGCTCTCTCTCTCTCACTGACCTGAACTGTAGCGTAGACTTTACTCTTAGCTAATGAGCATTTGAGTAACCTAAATCACTTTGCAACATTGGAAATTGTATTAAAATATAAATAAATATAGATTACTTTGAATGATTTTTACATATTTATTTTATATGATTATATATTTATAAATTGGGAAAATACCGCCAAGTATATGCGATATGGGATTTAGAAAGGCAAATCATCTCTGGCACAATAAAAACAGTTGATAAAAAATTCTTCATTTCCGAAATTCCCAACAGTTACAAACTTTATTTATTATATTTTTGTTTTTCGTATTTGTAGAAAAGCTTAGCTTGGGTATGTGTAAAATCACTTAATATTTATGGGATATTGGCCAAGTAATCCTTAATTGTAGCTGGGTCTAAACGCTTGAAACCATTTTGATCGCAAATGCCAACTTCAATATTATCAGAGGTCATTTTACCCTCAAATCCTTCTTTTAGTGTCAGGATGGCAGTGTGCACAGCATCTTCAAGTTCAAGATCTTCGCTATAACTGTAAAGACAATTTAAAATAATAGTATGAATATTTGCATTAAAACTGTATAAAACTGAATGCGTACCGTTTCTCTAAAAATGTTTTGCCGTTAACAGCATTCTTGCCCATGGCAGTGGCTTTCCATGCGAAATATGCACCAGATGGATCAGATTGATATAAATATGGTCTGTCGTTGTCCCAGCCGCAAATCAACAATGAGACACCAAATGGACGCACACCACTAAGAAGAAGAATAAATAATTGCAATTAATTTTATGATACAATCATTTATATCATATATATCAATATATACCCTGATTGAGTGTATTCCTGCATGAGAGTGGCCACGCGTTGCACTAGCTGTGCGACAGGGATTGGTTCCTTGTAGGTCAAGTAGTATGACTGAGCTATTTTACGTGCTTGCTTTACCAGTAAACGGTAATCAGGACCCATGCCAGAGTAAACCATGCCAATATGCTTGTTTATCATCTCTACACGGTGTACACTATGTTCCTCGTACAGTGGAGACTTGTATTTGTTTTCGGTGGCAATAACAACACCATTGGAAGCTAGACGAACATCATAAAATTACTAACTTATTACTGAATGCATAATAATAAAGAATGGAGAATTACCCATGATTCCAACGGAAGGCGCCCCACCGGATACAGCCGCCAAGGCATATTCCAACTGGACAAGTTTTCCCGAAGGACTGAAAATAATATCAAAAAATGCCTTTATGCCAGTCACGCAAAACAGGTTATATTTACAGTACAATAAAATAAACTGTAAATATATGTTTTTTAGAAGTGTTCTTACCTAAATGTCGTTAACGAAAAGCTGTAACGTTCAGTAGCCATATTTATTGGCTTTAATTTGAGTTACAATAATTTAATAGGTAAAACAAAACGCCGACGATTTCTTTACCGAAAGAAACAGAATGACAAGCAAAACCACAGCTGTCAATCTACTGGCAACCCTGTCGATAACTATGGAGGTTGAACGATACATATATTATTGGTATGCCATACAGGTTGACTTAGACTTTTATAATTTCATTCTGGTTAACTAAAAAATAATTATTTTAACTATTATCAGTTCGCAATATTTTTATAAATAAATTTTTGATCGATTTCTTTTATAATAATATTGTTTTCTAAGTATTACTGACTGACTCATAAGGTTCTGCTAATAATTGAACTACCGATAATATTTGCAGATTATCGATATCTAATTACAACCCTATCATGTTAATATAAACATAATCATAAAAGTAGAGTGTGGTGGTTGGTTGATTTGAGAAAGAAAATTTGCCAAAATTATTTTTTATAATAAAAATATGGTCCGTGGAGCGCTTCGAGGTGGCCGCCCTATGCGTGGTGGTATTCGGCCGCCATTTAAAAAAACATTTGTACCGCGTCATCCATTCGATTTAACTTTAACTGAAGTTGTTTTCCCTAAAGTTTCGCCGTCTGTGGATGATTCTGCTTTGACTGCGGTAAAAATCGATAATACAAATATTGTTTACATTAAATGAATAAAGTTGTATTAAAACAAATTTTATATTTCAGGCTCTTTTAAAACGTAATCAAGACCTAAGTCCAAGTCCAGCCGAACAAACAGCAATTGGAAATTTAGTTACCAAGGTGCAAGCTGTTTTAGACAATTTGATCGTTGCGCCGGGTGATTTTAATATCTGTGTAAGTTTCCACAGTAACAGAAATATTTGATGTTTGGTCTTTTACATGTATTTGTTATTTAAATATATTTTTAACAGCAATTAGAAGAGGTTCGTCAAGTAGGATCCTTCAAGAAAGGCACCATCCTTACTGGCAATAATGTGGCCGACGTTGTTGTCATTCTCAAAACGTTGCCCACAAAGGAAGCATGCGAAGCACTAGCCAAAAAAGTTGAGGCAGATCTCAAGGTTAGCATGAAAACCGAAGTATTAACCAAAGGTGAACAACATTCAATACAAACACACGAAAGAGGTTTCGATGTATCCAATGAGCAAGCAAGAGTGCGCATATTACTTACAACACTGCCGCAAAATATACGAAAATTGGAGGCAGAAATACATCTGGATCAGAAGTATATGCAGAGTCATTTGGCGGCCATTCGTCACACTCGTTGGTTTGAAGAAAATGCTCATCACTCGTCGATCAAAGTATTGATTCGTATTTTAAAAGATTTAACCAAGCGCTTTGAAGCATTTTCCCCGCTATCATCATGGATGCTTGATTTGATTGCTCATTTGGCAATTATGAATAATCCATCACGTCAAGCATTGCCCATTAATTTAGCATTCCGTCGTGTATTTCAACTGTTATCAGCTGGACTATTTCTGCCAGGATCAGCAGGTATAACCGATCCAACGGAACCGGGACACATTCGTGTACACACTGCAATGTCATTGGAAGAACAAGATGTCTGCTGTTATACTGCTCAAACACTACTACGAGTATTGGCTCATGGTGGATATAAGCATATTCTTGGATTGGAGGGTAACACTAGCATTGCACGCGAAATGTCCGTCTGGAATGGTGTTGTTGTCTCGCCATTAACACCCGTATATGAGAAGCCAAGTGACAAAAAGGATGGTGAAGCTGAGGAGGATATTGAGATGATTGAGGATGACAATGAGGATGTCGGAAGTGACGATGCAACTGAATAAATTAGACAATAAGACTCAATTTTTATTATAACTTGAAAACTTGAAAACAACTCAGTAAATTTCGCTGATCTATTGCATCAGCATATTCTCAGTTATAGGCTCATCTTCATTGACTTCGCACATTAATTGCATATCGATGATATCAAAATATCTTTCGGCAAAAACACCACATGGTTTACTTACTTTAATAGCTAAATCTGAAGGCTGCAGTTTATGTCCCTTAAGTAGATTTCGTGCAGCTACAATCGATTTACCCAATTTATTCCGACATGGCAATTCAGATTGTAATATAATCTTATCTTGAACTTCTTTTAATGCAGCCTTTAAATCATTATTTTCGGCACCCAAGATATTAATTATTTCACTAGCACTAAAACTAGGATTGTATAAATATTGATATTGTCTCATATGCTCCATATCCTTAACAAGATCAGCTAATTCTTTAGGCTCCAATGAACAACGATGATCAGAACCTTTTAAACTTTTATCTAAAGTAAAGTGTCGCTCAATAATTCGTGCACCTATCAAAACCGCAGCCTTTGTTATGGATATGCCCAACTCATGTCCCGAATATCCAATAACAATATTAGGATAACGTTTCATTAGCATTGGTATCATAAGCAAATTACAATCACTTGGTGGCGTCGGATATGCAGAAACACAATGCATTAGGGCAAACATATTATTTGCAGCTTCGCGCATTATTGTTACGATTTGATCAATTGTTGACATTGTTTGCATTCCTGTCGATATAATCAATGGAATTTTTAAGTTGGCAGCTTTTCGCAGCAGTGGAAAATTATTAGCATCTCCAGAACCAATTTTAATAAATGGAACTTTTAATTGAGCAAGAAAATCTAGAGATATCTGTAAATAATCAAGTTTATAGATTATTATTGAAATATTTCAATTTTTTATACCCGGTACCCATAGGATAGTAAGCGTCTAATGACTCTATGACACCATTAGGAGGCGTGGACAACCCCATATATCAGTATATCAGTGACCATGTCTGTCTGTTCATCCGTATGAACAACTAGATGGCGGACTCTAGGAGCTATAGACATTATTTTTTTTGCAAAGTGCTTGTATTAGCAGATGAATTTCATTTTTGATTTTTTCCACGCCCCCAACGCCTCCACATATCAATCAAAGCTATATAAGATAGGCACAACTTTAAAGCTACATATATGAATTTTGATTTAGATCGGAACATAAACATGGAAGTTATGAAATTTTCAATTCTTTTGGGTACCGGGTATCATATAGTCGAGCACACTCTACACTTGTTTTATATATTTATTTACCTCGTCCATGGCTGATGCAGTAAAATCTATTTGAATTTCTTTACAATACGTTTGTAATTCATAGTATTGTGACTTGGAGAACTCAAGAAATTCTTTATGTTCTCCATAGGTGTTACCCCAAGCATGTTCACTAGCATAGTTTCGATTTAGGGCGGAGGCCGTAAATTTGGCTTTTAAATCTGATTTTTGAAATTTAACACAATTGCATCCAGCTTTTTTTGCCGTTAAAATCATTAATTTAGCCGTTTCAAGACATCCCTGATGATTTTGTCCAATTTCCGCAATAATATATACGTCATTGCGTTGCTTTTTTGTCATTATATCAAGCAAGAACATTTTCGCTTATTTTATTCAATTGAATTTAATTAACGAATTACTTCACTTTGGCAATTGATGTACACTAATATTAATGCGATTATTCGATTAATCGCATTAATATTAGTGTACATCAATTGCCAAAGTGAAGTAATTCGTTAATTAAATTCAATTGAATAAAATAAGCGAAAATGTTCTTGCTTGATATAATGACAAAAAAGCAACGCAATGACGTATATATTATTGCGGAAATTGGACAAAATCATCAGGGATGTCTTGAAACGGCTAAATTAATGATTTTAACGGCAAAAAAAGCTGGATGCAATTGTGTTAAATTTCAAAAATCAGATTTAAAAGCCAAATTTACGGCCTCCGCCCTAAATCGAAACTATGCTAGTGAACATGCTTGGGGTAACACCTATGGAGAACATAAAGAATTTCTTGAGTTCTCCAAGTCACAATACTATGAATTACAAACGTATTGTAAAGAAATTCAAATAGATTTTACTGCATCAGCCATGGACGAGGTAAATAAATATATAAAACAAGTGTAGAGTGTGCTCGACTATATGATACCCGGTACCCAAAAGAATTGAAAATTTCATAACTTCCATGTTTATGTTCCGATCTAAATCAAAATTCATATATGTAGCTTTAAAGTTGTGCCTATCTTATATAGCTTTGATTGATATGTGGAGGCGTTGGGGGCGTGGAAAAAATCAAAAATGAAATTCATCTGCTAATACAAGCACTTTGCAAAAAAAATAATGTCTATAGCTCCTAGAGTCCGCCATCTAGTTGTTCATACGGATGAACAGACAGACATGGTCACTGATATACTGATATATGGGGTTGTCCACGCCTCCTAATGGTGTCATAGAGTCATTAGACGCTTACTATCCTATGGGTACCGGGTATAAAAAATTGAAATATTTCAATAATAATCTATAAACTTGATTATTTACAGATATCTCTAGATTTTCTTGCTCAATTAAAAGTTCCATTTATTAAAATTGGTTCTGGAGATGCTAATAATTTTCCACTGCTGCGAAAAGCTGCCAACTTAAAAATTCCATTGATTATATCGACAGGAATGCAAACAATGTCAACAATTGATCAAATCGTAACAATAATGCGCGAAGCTGCAAATAATATGTTTGCCCTAATGCATTGTGTTTCTGCATATCCGACGCCACCAAGTGATTGTAATTTGCTTATGATACCAATGCTAATGAAACGTTATCCTAATATTGTTATTGGATATTCGGGACATGAGTTGGGCATATCCATAACAAAGGCTGCGGTTTTGATAGGTGCACGAATTATTGAGCGACACTTTACTTTAGATAAAAGTTTAAAAGGTTCTGATCATCGTTGTTCATTGGAGCCTAAAGAATTAGCTGATCTTGTTAAGGATATGGAGCATATGAGACAATATCAATATTTATACAATCCTAGTTTTAGTGCTAGTGAAATAATTAATATCTTGGGTGCCGAAAATAATGATTTAAAGGCTGCATTAAAAGAAGTTCAAGATAAGATTATATTACAATCTGAATTGCCATGTCGGAATAAATTGGGTAAATCGATTGTAGCTGCACGAAATCTACTTAAGGGACATAAACTGCAGCCTTCAGATTTAGCTATTAAAGTAAGTGAACCATGTGGTGTTTTTGCCGAAAGATATTTTGATATCATCGATATGCAATTAATGTGCGAAGTCAATGAAGATGAGCCTATAACTGAGAATATGCTGATGCAATAGATCAGCGAAATTTACTGAGTTGTTTTCAAGTTTTCAAGTTATAATAAAAATTGAGTCTTATTGTCTAATTTATTCAGTTGCATCGTCACTTCCGACATCCTCATTGTCATCCTCAATCATCTCAATATCCT
>JBAMBR010002760.1:0-39202 GCA_037044475.1 Zaprionus obscuricornis
TTTTAACAAAAATTAATAGCGATTCGACATATACATTTTTTTTTTTTTGTTTATCAAGCAGAGGGCAGAGTGCTGTTCCGCCATTTCAGAGTTTAAGATATACATTATGATTTTAGCGTCTCCCTAAAGCAGTCCCGATTGCTTTCTCTCTCCCCGCCACACACCAATGTTCCGGGCCTACTTAGTAGAAATATGCATAAAAACAAAAAAATATATATAGCTCATTGAAGCTGTTGAAGCAAAAGTTTTGTTTATTTGCACAGACTCGAAGATGGAAAAGACGAAGACGAAGAAGAAGAAGAAGAGATACTACTCAAGAACGCCTCCGATGGTCTTCCGCCAAACATTTTGCATATAGGTGAATCTCGAAAATGTTACACATTATAATCCTTAAGACTCCCACAATGAATCCAGTGAATGAAATACTGAATGCTCTGTCTGCTACTGTTACTGCTATTGCTACCGCTACTACCGCTGCTACCGCTGCTGCTGTTGTTGCGGATGTTGCATGAATTTTTCATGTTTGTTACTTCTATTCCACAGAGGCCCATTGTACACATTGTGGCACATTGTACATACGTCATTTGGCAATGCGACGAGGTGGCAAGGTGGCAAGGTGGCAAGCGGCAAGCGACGAGTCGAATTAACATAAGAAGCACATCAAGCAAAGATGTTCCTCATATTGAACCTAATAATTTATGGCCGGGAATAAGCAACCGAAATGGCCAAGTGTTTGATTCGTAACGCTTGCTAATGATACACACAGGACATGAGGGCGACCAATGCCAAGATGGTCGAGATACACAGCATACGGTATACTGTATATTGTATACGAAGGAAGGATAACTGCTTTTTTGACTTTAGCTTACCGTTTTACCCAAATGGACATGCTAACGGCAGAGGCAGCAGCCGGCAACAATCGCTATGTTGAATGTTGGCGGCAACCTTCTAAACCTCAACTCTACAAATTTCTCGACCTCCTTAACCTCTCTTGCTCTGTTTCTCTCCCTCTCTCTCTCTCTCTGCCAATTTACCAACGCCGGTATCTACCTTTGCTGCTCTTTGCTTGGTAGCCGTTGCCATCCAATTGCTTGCGGCGCGAAATATTCATAACGAAATTGAATAAAATTGCCTACCAAACAACAACAACAGCAACAACAATCACAACAACAACAGCAGCAGCAACAACATAAAGAAGAATAACTACAACAAAAAAGGGCAGCAATATGAAATAATAATAAGCACGGTCGTATAACTTCCTACACACCCCGCTGAAATATCCCCAAAAAAACCTTCCACAGCTTCCCCCAAACAATTCTCGCTGCCTGCCATACTGTTAACACGAAGCACGTAAAACAATTTTTGTTTAAAAACAAGTGGGGAAAACAAACGTTAGCAAGCACACGACTGTGATATACCCGGTAATGCCATAATTACGGAGTGTAAATGATTTCTTTTTTCGGCAAATTTGAAGATAAATAGGGATAGAATTTGTGCTATGATTACTATGCAAATTGAATATACCATAGAATGTGTATGAATGCCGGGTATAACAAGCGAAGACAATGTCTGTAACGATGAGTACGCAACGCATTGAGGAAATTCTATTTAAATTCCTGGATGGCCTTGCCCGCAGCCTTTGACTTGCCACTTTAGTTTTGGGTTCCGTAACGCACTGAGTCCAATGGGAACACACTCTGGCATTGGCAATGGAGAAATGAAGAAATGGGTAACGGTTAGTGGATAACGAATAACATATAGTAAAGACAGGGACAGAGACAGAGACAAAGACAGGAAAAAAAGGGGCACGGGTCTGGTACAGCATACAGGAGGTAAAGGTAGCAATGAAAACGAGCGTGGAAATGGCAACTGGCAAAACAATCATCGAGCACGTAAATCAAAAAGCATTGACGAAGATAAACGATACGAAACGCAATTCGAGAATGTGTTTTGTGTATTTGCGTTTTTCGTTTTCTCGTTTCTCGTATTTGTATTTGTATTTTATTTATTTTTTATTTTTATTTTTATTTTTATTATTATTTATTTTATTTATATGATTATTTGGCTACTTTCGTTTTTATTTTTATTTATTTTTTTATTTTTTTTTTACCTATAGTGCCACGTAATATGCGCTACATGTTGTTCCCTCCCTTCGCTTCCCTTGGAGATTATGCTTGTAATCTCATGTTTGTCTTTTGAATAAATGATTAGACATGCTCATCAATCAAAATGTTGCCTTAAAACTTTTGTTAGTCACTGTAATGTTACACAGATATACATAGTATATAAAAAACCACAGAGAGACACACACATACACACAGGAGGTAAATTTAAGTACTCGTGAGTAACATTTACATATTTGTAGATGGTAAAAGATTTCAAAAGTTTCAGATAAAAAAAAAAAAAAAGCAAAGTTAATATAAACTGACGAAACATATGATTCGAATACAGATTGCGAAAAGAATATTAGATCAAGTGAAGAGTGAAACAGATAAAGAGCGAGACAGACAGAGAGAAAGAGAGACATATTTTGATTAGGTTTGCTTATAGACAGAGTAAAACGAGAGAGAGGGAGAGAGAGAGAGTGTGTGTGTAGTGGCAGAGTCCTTCCGGCGAGGTCAGTGAAGTTGACCCTCTCATACCTTATTTATTGCCTTATTAATCAAGAGTAACAACATTGGCAACATTGGCCTAAACGAAATCAATGAAACGGCATAGGGAAACCGAGGCGTAAGAACCCAAACAAACATTTATCAATACACATGCAAACACACACACACACACACACACATACATACATATAGGACACAAACGACACACACGTCAGTTTCTTCACACACACAGGAATTTTAACGCCTTCAATCAGAAACACTCCGTTCATCTCTTCAATAGCCACGCCTCCTTTACCCTTTTACTGCTGCTGCTGTTACTGCTTCGTTGCTGTCATGTGAGCAGTTTTAATGGATTTGTGGTTGAGCAGCCCTATGGGTTATATATCTGTGTGTATTGGATTGGATTACGGACTTGTGCCAGAGCTACAGCTTCAGTTTTTGTGCTACAGTCTACAGTCTGTGCCCACTGGCAAAACAAAAACAGGGAAAAATAAAAACAACAACAACAACAACAACGTAAACAACAGCAACAACAACAACAACAACAACAACAAAAAAACCCTTTTCAAATTTACTTACACTTGAGGAGTTTTCTAACGTAAATATAAAACCGAAACTTCTGCTTCATTAGTGACATTGCAGACGGCCAAATGGTTAGCATAGTTTCAGGCTTGCATACTATGCTTCAGTTCGGTTCGTTTCGTTTCGTTTCATTTCATTTCGTTTCAGTTTAGTTTGGAACGCTTACGGTACGGTACGCTACAGTTTTAGGTTGTAGGTTTTCGGTTTTTTTTTCTTTTTTTTTTTTTTTTTGGTTATTGGGCACGCTGCGTTAATGGCGAAGGCAACAAAACAAAGCAGTGGGCGGAAATAAGTTACAGAGCAGTTGCTAGGGTAGAGAGGAGAAGTGAATCAAGAAGAAGGTAAAGGAACTAAATGCATATACGATGTCTGTCAGGCGAACACATTGAAAGTTTCGCTCTGTTTTTGTAGTAGTTTTTTGTTTTTAGTTTTTTTGGTATTTGTAGACTTTTGGACAAACAATTTGCGCTCGAGTGAAAAGCCAATCATAGCGAAAGATCAATGCATAGAAACGGAAACAAAAGAACTTCAATTCGTTGTCGTATCCAATTCAATGGGGACCATAGACAACAGACCCAAAAACGAATTGATTTATACGTAACAACATGTTCTCTTCCCTAGGGTATATACATTTTGTTTGGAGATGTGGTAGAACACATGGAGTATACCATATATATTCCTGTTCAGTCTGTCCATCAACTTTCTCAGTTGCAAAAGGTATCTGCACTAAATTTGGCAGAGATACTTTCTATTGCCTAAACTTAGATATAAGTGACAATAAGACGTATCGGACAACCATTTCGTATAGTTTTCATAGAAAGGATCGATCGGAAATTATGTTTTTGTATGCAAAACTTTTTTGTTTTATGAAATATCCGCTCGGAACTTATCGAATTTATATTTTACAATAACTAAAAAGTTTCGGCAAAGTTTGATCAAAATAGAAAAACTATAACATATAGCTGTCATAGAAAGGATCGATCGGAAATTATGTTTTTGTATGCAAAACTTTTTTGTTTTATGAGATATTCGCTTGGAACTTACAGAATTACGATTTATTAATGACTAACAAATTTCGGCAAAGTTTGATACAAATCGTGCAACTGTAACATATAGCTGCCATAGAAAGGATCGCTTGAAAATTAAGTTTTTATATGCAAAACTATTTTATTTCTTAAGCAATGCGCTTTAAATTCACAGAAATAAAGTCTAGTTATGAGAAATATATTTTCACCATGTTTTATCCAAATCGCAACACTATATCCTATAGTTAGCATAGGAACAATTGCTTAAAACTGATCCATTTGTCTAGGAAACTTTTCATTTTAATTGGAAAGTGTATAAAATCTTTAGCATGTCGTTGATAAGTTTTATAAACTTGTGTGCTGGCATTTCGATTGAACTTTTTGGCCGCAGAATTAAGCATTAATTTGTAGTCTTCATCAATAACAAGAAGAAAAACTTTATCATTTTGTCATCTTTATCTTCAACGTCATTATCAGCATTAGCAACATCATCATCATCGTCACATGTGTCACCACAATAGCGGTAATTTTAATTATAAATAAATAAAGCAATAGCGGAAGCAAGAGAGTGTGAGAGTGAGGGAGTGAGAGAATGTGTGTGTGTGAGAGAGAGAGAGAGAGAGAGTGTGTGAGTGAGACGCATTCAAAACACGAAAATGTCAAAGTCGACAACTGCGACAACTTACGTAGCGACGTTAAGGCGTAAGGCGTGTGAGTATGAGTGGTGTGTGTGTGTGTGTGTGTGTGTGGGCGTTGGTTTGAGGCGTGACTATAGGGGCATGGCCCTTAAACCTTAAACCTCAATCTCCCACCGCCAATTATACTGCCAACTGGGGCTGCCAACTGTCATTGCAATGGCATAAATCATAAATTACACAAGCTTGTCAGCGACAGTTGTTGGGCCTCCTACAGTTGCCCCTTCACAGTGCCACAGTTTCGACTGTAGCTCTGAGTGTGTGTGTGTGTGTGTGTGTGTGTCTCACTGTCGCGTCTCTGCTACTGCTGCTGTTGCTGTTCGCTTTAATGCGGCCGCCGTCATAAAACATTTACAAAAATTGTATAAACATAAATTGTTGCCGTGTTGAAACTAAAAACCCAACAGTGAACAACAACATTCCTTTGTATCCCCCTCCCCCCCCTCCCCACCCCTCCCGCCATGGCAATCTGCTACCTCTTGCTCCTTGCTGCTTGCTCCTTAAAAGTCTGCTTGACAGTGCTTGCTCGCTCGCAGCAGTACGCGACTTTGTCGACCGCACATTTCAAAAACTGCCATAAAAGTTGAGCACACGACGACGACAACGACGATGACGATGACGATGACGATGGCGAAGAAGATGAAGAGAAGCATTTGTTGCACTCAGAGTTCTGTCAGAGTTCTGTTGTCCGTTCCATTGACATGATACTTTGGGGGCGTATTGTCAGAGTTAGATGAGCAGCTGAAGCAGTTAGTTGGCACAGTTCGCAACAGCTTCTTTTTATATGAAGCGAGAGCGAGTGGGAGTGGGAGTGGGAGTGGGAGTGGGAGGGAGAGAGAGAGAAAGAGAGAGGGAGCGAGCAAGAGGAACTGCTTTCAGGTGATTTCCGTTTGTCGCTGCCAGCGACAACTTTTTTTTTCCTGCTTGTCGTCTCTCTCTCTCCATCTCGCCGTCTCTTCATTCGCATCGCATCGCGCCATGGGGTGCTCTTTAATGCCATGTTGGCTAATCTAAACAGCGCTCAGCTCAGTTAAGTTGTGCAGAGCAACAGCTACTACAGTTGCCCATAGTGCACGACAATGACAACGACAACGACAACGACAACGGCAACGACAGGCAAAGAGCGAGGCTCTGTTCCGGACTTGGACATGGGCCACTAGCAAATATTAAACGAAACACGTACGCGACTGCGGATAGGGATGGGGATGAGGATGGGAATGCGGATGCCCAACCCACAGCCTCACCCACTAGTCAGATCCACGCACAAGGTCGTTTTTGTTGCGACTTTCGCTTCAGCTTTCAGCTTTTAGCGTTAGCTTTGGATTCGACTTCAGCTTCAGCTTTGGCTTCAGCTTCGTTGTCATTCCGTTGGAGTTGTGTCCTATGTCCTTGCGCCATGGTCCACATGCTGTGTGCTAAGACTTGATAGGCTTCACGTGCAACGTGTTCTGTCTTCAACACACACACATACTTGCTGTCTGCTGGCTGACTGTCTGCTGTGTCGCTTTCAACAATTGCCAAAGAATAAGTTTTTGTGTTTATTTTTTTTTTTTTTGGTTTTTTTTTTTTTTTTAAAGAAAAACGTGAAGCACTAAGCAGCAAAACCAGATCAAGCATGTTAAGCTCTGCCACACTTGCTGGACAAGTAACAAAAACAACTACAACTACAGCAGAAACAGCAGCAAAAAAAAGAAGAAGCTCAAATAGAATTGTACTTGCTGTTCGAACAGCTGAGCAGAGGCTATGAAACTGCAGAAGCAAACTGTGAGGAGTTTCCAACAATAGCAACAACAACAGAAAAAGAAGAAGTAGCAAAAGTAGAAGTAGAAGTAGTCATAGTAGTAGTAGAAGAAGAAGAAGAAGAAGAAGAAAAGTGAATGAAAGAAGTCGCTGAAGAACATTAGAGCCAAAGTTTGCTCTTAACGAAGCGTTGAAGTGGAATAAGTGGAACAAATGCGAAGTTGAGCTCACCCAATGTGTGAGAGAGACAGAGACAGTGGAGAATGACACACCCGGACTCGATATAATCATAGTCGAGACTCCCGCCCCTATTCTACCTCAAACTCATGTTGCAATAGTCGTTCTGCTGAGACGGAGGCCCAAATAACAATGGAGAAAAAGTGATGGCTCCTTTGAAAGGACAACAACTGACACTGAGGTGGGCCAAGCATACACACAAAGAGTATGAGAGAGAGAGAGAGAGAGAAAGAGAGAGGGAGAGACAGTCAGAGAGTCAAGGAAACAAAAATGTGCCTTGTGGGGCGAATGAATGAAGGAAACTGGGCACAGAACACAAGGCACAGGGCACAGGGCACAAGACAGAAGACAGAAGAAACAAGTAAAAGGAAGAGCAACAGCGGCAACAGCAAAAGCAGCAGCAGGCCACATTACAATGTAGATACAATGAAATTGTCAAGCTGAGAGAGAGTTCGTTATCTGCCCTGGAGATCTTACTGGATGACATATTCAGTATACGCAACGTTGTCTATACGTTCCTTCATTCGTTCCTTCATTCGTTCGTTTCATTTCGTTTCGTTTGTTTGTTTGTTTGTAAATAACACTATCATCAACAGCCGTTGCCCTCATTGCTACCATTGCCACCGTTGCTAGCATTTCTGCATGGTGCCCATCCTTCGTACTTCCTTGGAACATTTACCGTGTTCTCAATTTCTCGATTACTTTTCAAAAGCAATTCAAAGAGAACTAATCCGAAAAGCGCTTCACATTGCGTGGCTTCTTCACAAAAAACCGCATGGAATTCATTCTTAATTACTTTTAGCCAATAAGTTCTGTACGTGTCTTTCTTGCTCTGCATTGTGAACAGTTTTGTAAACAGTTTTTCTTTCTGCTTTCTGCTCTCAACGCTGCTCTTTTCTCTGTACACTCTAATTGATATAACGGTAATAGCCTCCCAAAAAAAAAAAAAAAACCTAGTCTTGAACAATCTTTTGTTGTTGTGTCTCAAATAGTGCGAAACATTTCACAGTCATTGACTTGTCTCATTGTCCATGACATCGCATTTGCATTTTACAGTGTATTCAAACAGTCGTATACATAGTATTCATCTCTGCATTCAAATTCATAGCTTTTGCCACCTTTGAGTTTACCACAACGCAAAACTTTTTGCAAACGAACTTTACCTCAACATCATCATCATCAACATCATCATTATCGTCATCATCCTATTACTTCATTGCAAAAAAAAAAGTTTTTGCATTCCACGTCACATCACATCACGTTGAATTCGAGTTTTGCATTCAGTTTTTACATTTTTGAGTTTAAATGAAACTTTAGCATATAATATTATCAGATACCACGTAGCAAATATCATAATATACTACATACAAGAAAATACTCGTATATACATATATATTGTAGTATACCTCATGATATATCAAAATTATGATCAGTCATCATATCATATTCACATTGCACAATATACAGTATATCATAAAATACCACATCCAATATATATCACATAATATTTCACATTTTATACCATATTTTATACCATAATCATTGCATTTATACCACATATCGTAGACCACATACTACCCAATACCATGTATATTTTTTTTCTTTTTATTCATCATCATTCATTTAATATTCTATTTTTCATATACTTTTTCTTTCTATTTCACTTACTGCTACATACATAAAAATAATTTATCGATAACATTTCGATAAAGATGGTAAATATACTAACCAATTTTTATAACAATTCTTAAATTAAAACAATTCAAATGTTAAATGTTTTATCGATAAGTAATCGATACAAAATTGACTACTACTAATAGTTATAATCGTTTAGTTGAAAAGCTTAGGAAGGGGAATGAGTATATCAATATGAATATATGAATGCATGTATGAATATTCGAATTGAATGAGTAAATATTACATGAATGAATGAATGTCTGCAGGTAGTACGAATGAATGAATAAATAAATAAATAAATAATAAATAATGTATAAATAATATTATGTGAATGTTCATAAATACAATGAATGAATGAATGTTTATATGAATCATTCACCGCAAATTTGAATGAATGTATGATTAAATATAACACTGAGCAAGAGTATTAAGCTAGTAAGAATTACTGACTAAATGAATATATGCATGGATGTATAATAAATGATGCATATATGAATCAATGAATATGAATATATGAATGAATGTATCAATATATACTATAGTATATGAATGAATTTATGAATGAATACATAAATTCAATTAATAAATAAAGAAATAAATGAAGAAGTTTATTATTATTAGTAAGAATAACAGACAAAATGAATGTTTCCCAAAGGAATACATGAATATACAGACATATGTCTATGGTATGTCTGTATATATATATATGTATGTGTATGTGAAATTTTTGGAGATACTTGTCTATGTCAAAGTGAAAACTTATCATTTACTCAGATAATGCCAAAGATGATTTGTTCGTAAGCTTCAAATGAAATGAAACTTATTAAGTTTGCTTTTAGCTCTAAATCCTGTAAAAATTGTCTGCCACCTGATATATTTCTCAGGAGTGTGTAAAAAAAAAAAAAAAAATAACCAAAAACACAAACAAGAAGAAGAAGAAGAAGCAAAAAAAAAAAAATAGAAGTGAAAAGGAAAAATGAATGAACTAACATTGACTTGGCCAACCATAACTAAGTAGCTGGCGATTCTCCATTCTCCATTCCCCATTTTCCAATTGTCTGGAAGCCACTTCATGTCCTTCTGCTACTGCTGCTGCTCCTTCTGCTCGTCCAGCATAGCATAGCCATAGTGTATTCGTATTATTGACCCAAATAAAAGATGCATAACAAAAGCTTTGTCATTGCTGCTGGCGATGCCAATAAACTGGGCTGAGTTTAAGTTATAAAGGAAACAGTTTTACCCAAACCTCAAAATATATATATATATACTATATATAGACAGACAGACAGACAGACAAGCAGAGATTGAGAACGAGAGAGTGTGTGAGAGAGAGAAAGATAGACAGAGGCATTGACAGGCAAACTATTTACAAGTATATATGGGCACCCACCCTTGTCAAGGATCAAGAAGTAATGTAAACATTGTCAAGAAGTACAAGGGGCAAAGTAACAGTTCGTCGTGGGGCAGCTATTTAATTGGCATTTTAGTTGGGCTCGAAGACTCTAGATTCTAGACTCTATAACAACTAAGACTTTTCCTTGGCTATAGACTAAATACTGGGATACAAAACTCTGAATCGTATTGTTCACCAAGTATTGGCTACTACTACTATTCATGCTCATCACTCAACGACAAATGCTGTATGTTGGATGTGATGTATGCTAGAATATGGGATGAGTTAAGAAAAGTTTTAATCTTAAATCAAGTAAAGTACAAGAAATGTTCACAAGCAATTTCTTGTGCTTAACAAATATTTACCCAATAAATTCCATTAAAACTAACAATTGGTTTACTTTTTGGCTTAAATGGCAAACTCGCTGCAAGAAATAGCAGCAACAGCAGCCGCCACGTTTCACTTGTCTACGTAGTTTTGTGACAAAAAACCAACAACAACAACAGCAACAGGAACAACAACATCTGGTAATATCGCAACACTGGGAGTAAATTAGGAAGCTAAGAAAGCGAAAAGAACAAGAAGCAAGCAAAGCAAAGCAACAAAGAGAAAGAAAAGAAAAAAAATAACACACACACACACACACAACATTTGGGGAATCTGGGGCAGGTCGCGTCGCGTCGCGTCGCATCGCATCGCATCGTGTTTTATCGTGTCGCTTAGGTGTCGCTCTAAGTACCCGGAAGTGGCTTTTTTTCCACTTGGTAAAGCGATGCACAACTTGGATAAAAACAAGAAAAAACAAAAAAAAAAAAACTGAATGAAAAATAAATAAACACACTTTGTCAGCCAGGCATGTGATGTGATATCATGACGTGGTCTATGTTGATGCTAGTTGCTGCCAGTTGTGCCATCCAAAACTGACAATGACACGTCTAGACGAAACTTAATGTAACGATAAACTAGAAAAGTGTTAGCTCCAAAGTTAAGCTAAAGGAAACATGCATTAGATTTGCACTAGAATTGCATTGAGTTTGTAAGTATTAAATGATTCAATTCGGATATTGAATATATTCATAAATTGAATTGGAAACGGAAATGGATGTGAAAAATCGAGAAACAGACCGAGGGGGATTCATATGCAGTATACAACTGTTTTTGTAGTGACAATATCATACAGTAAATCATCTAAAACTTTGGATAGAGAAGCACCATTCTGTCCGACACGAAAAAGTCCTGGATTCAGGGCTTACACACTCATAAAGATAATAGAAACAATAATAGTTAAAATGAACAAATCTCCCATGAACTTAGACCACAGAGACATAAATTTTAGTTCCTGCCTACTCATCCTGTAGACTTGGGGCTACCACAGGAACTCTATTTTATGTTCAATGTTCGTTGGTTTCCAGTAAATTTTTTGGTTTGTCAGTCGAACTGATATTTGGTGGGTTGCATATAGTCTTATAGCTTATAAAATTATCTGATGCATACGAAACATCTTTTGGTTTTTGGTTCTTGCGCATGAAAATAATTATCAATTTTGTGAAATTAAACAAAATTCAAAGATAAATAATCGGATGATTATTTGAAAACATAAGCATCGAGAGTAGCAAATAATGAGTACTGAGTACCGAGTACCGAGTATGTCATAGTCGAGTGCACTCGACTGTGTAGACATATTCAGCATGTTGGAAATTGTGCATTGGGGGTGACCTGGTTAAACCGTTAAACCAAAGGAAATGCCAACGAATAAACAAATGAAAATCGCATTACATGGCAACAGCATGCTGTGAAAGTGAAGTTCAGGGCGTTGTGTCTAAAAGTAAGAGCTCAGCGGAGAAGGCTGGGGGTTGCGGGTGAAAGTGTGCGGCTTGATGGGTTATGTGGGGGATGAGCTATAGGACTGAGACAACGAATGGAACTGGGACTGAGATTGGCGTTGGGCTTGAGTTTGGGTTTGGGTTTGGGAGGAAGAGGAAATGTTTGTTGAGGCGCCGTCGAGCCACAGATAAGATTGCCGCTTGGAGTTTTTACTTTTTGGCCACATGACACACACTCACACACACACAGTGGCACATATACATATATGATTTGGCCACATGACACACACTTACACACACACACACACACACACACAGATACATAGAGAGATACACAGACACGTCCGCGCATACAGACAAACAGATGCCAACAAATACAGCAGTGCGGGGCGGGAGGAGATTGCATAAAAAAAAAAAGAAAGAAAGAGAAAGGACAAAAACTTGCGCCTGACTTTGCCAATAATTGGCTTCTGGTTCGGTTCTTTTTGGTTTTTGTTTTTTTTTTTTTTTTTTGGTGCGGTTCGGTTCGTTTCTGGTGCTCAGCTCAGTCACCAAGTTGTCTGTCCCAAAGGTCGTGATGTAAGTTTATTTTATGCCCTGCACTTTTTCTTTTTTTTTTTTTGTTTTCTTCTACTTTTTCTCCTTGTTTTTATTTTTATATAAATTCTCAAAGTACAAGCGCAACACAACGCATCGCATCGCATCGATTTTTAAAGGCCATAAAAGTCTCAAGTCTACAAATTTTTTTTTGTTTTGGCTTAAATAAAATCAACGGCTCAGCGCTAAAGTAATAGAAAAGTAAAATATTTGTACAGTCTGTTAAATAATTGCACAGATTTACAGGGTATCTGCAAGTGTTTGTTACTTACGGCAACTGGCATTATTACCATTTGCTATAAATAAATAAATTTAACTACTAGGCGTATACTTATTGCTAGTGTAGAGTATCTATATAGTCGTGCAACATTAGTTTTATTGCCATTGCCATTGCTCAACACTGCACTTTGGTTACGCCCCTTTGGTGCGACTATTTTAGTTGCTGCATTTCTCTTTATTTTGTGGTAAACTTTGTTGACGCTGCGTGAAACTTTGTAGTTGGATTATATTGCAGCCGCGCAGCAAGCTTGAAGCTGCAGGCAGTCAGGCAACTAGGCAGCCAAGCAACTAGGCAGCAAGAGGCAACAACAGCAACAATAAAAAAAAAAAATAAAAACAGTGCAAGAGAAGTAAATAAATATAGGAATGTGCACTTAGCACAGCGTTGAGTGTGCTTGACATTTAGATACTCTATAAATACACTTGCAGCTAACAAATAAAATTAATGAGCAGCAAGTAACGAAAAGTCCTTTAGACTTCAGTACGTACGTACTATAAATATATATAGACTCTCTCTCTTTCTCTCTTTCACTCTTTCACTCTCAATATATTGCTATATACTTAATTGTATTCAGAAGAAATCCTTGACTTTGCTTGCCATTATTTGTGCACAGCTCGCAGTTTGTTTCACTTTTATTGGAAGCTGCCTAATAATCTAAGGCTCAGTATACAATTCCAGAGTCTACATTACTCTCTCTCTCTCTCTTGCTCTTGCTCTTGCTTTTGCTCTCACTCTGTCTCTATTGAGCAGAGAAAATAGCAATAAATAAATTGTGCCAAATAATTTGGCTTCCAGCCAAAAAAAAAAAAAAAAAAATTAAAAATAAAAGAAAAAAGGAGACGGGGGAAAAAAAGCAACAAACGCGACAAGGAAAATGCGGCACTCGCGCGCCAGGCCACAGTCAACGAGTCAGAGAGTCACATAGTCGCAAGGGGCACCAGATAAAAGCTGCGACATTTTATCTCTTGTGCAGGGCCGAAACCCTTGCTACCACATACCTCGCACTTCACAATATTCCCCCCTCTCTCTCTCTTTCTCTCTCTCTCTTTCGCACTCTTCATGCGCTCCTTTTAGTTACATTTGTTGTCATTCTACGCTAAATTCAAATTAATTTACTAATAATGTTGTAATTATCTAATTGCTGCTTGGCAAAAAAAAGGGACGAAAACAGGGGGACGCGAAAACAAGGAGAGGCAACAGTAGGAGCAGCTGTAGGAGCATCAGTTGCCATTGTTCGCTGCTGCTGCTGCTGCTGTTGCATATGCTGGCGCAAAAATATCTTTTGTAACTGAAATGAAAACAAAACCGTAATTACAAAGTGCGCCAAATGGAATACGATGCGAAGCAAATACTATGTTGAGCTTGTCGCCAGAAATCAAAACAAATGGAAATAAAATGTAATTCCAAAGCATGACATTCGAAACGAAAGTGTTTCAAAAGACACACAGAGAGTGTGGGAATTGTGAGTGAGAGTGGGAATGGGAATGGAAATGGGAGTGAGAGAAAGAGAAAGAAGAAGTTGAGGAAGTTAAAGAGAAACAAGTAAAACGAGTGAAGACGGGTGAAAGGGCAGCACAATGTCAAGAGATAAAACTTTGCTTTTCTGTTAGAAATTTGAACATGAAACAAGAAAACAAAATTATTTGCAGCATACCAAACATTTTATACACTTACATGTTTATTTATTTTGGAGTGATACTTCCTATGGTAACTATAATATATAATCTGATTTTTCAGGAATGTCTTAATTCCTGCCGAACTTAACTGCTTCAAAATTTAACAGAAAACTGGGGAAAAAAATAAAAATTAGGCATGAACATTACAATATTCGACCGTTCCTTCCTATAGCAGCTATAGGCTATAGTGCTCCGATATGGCTAGTTCTGAGATATATGCAGCTTAAGCTAATAGTCAGTAAATATGCTAAATTTCATGCAGATGGCTTTAAATTTGATTTGGAATCCGATCAAGATTTGCTACTGATCAAGAACATATATAGCCTTAATTTTATTGGCATAGCTTTAAAACAGAGAGAAAGCCGGACAACCAGATCAATGAACATATGAATTTTTGATTCGTCTGCCAATGCTTTGTACTGTGTATTACAAACTCCTCGTCCAAAAGTAATATACCCTCGGAAGTGTATAAAAAACATCGCTAAATATATATATATATATATATATATATATATATATATATATATATATATAAAAAACCAAAAGAAAAAAGAAATGATGCGATTGTCTGACAAAAGTGAAAATAGATATGCTTAAAAAAAAGGAGGCAAACAATTTCAACTTCAAAATTTTAAATATTTAAAAATTTCGTAGAACTTTAAAAATAAAATAGAAATGTTCTCAGAGAATTTAGAGCATTGTGCTGGGTAACTTATAGTCGAGTTATGGCCACTTAACTCTTTTATTTTTATTTTTATAGTTATTTTAATTATTTCTATGCTAACAATCGCCGTTAATGTAGTGTTACGTAACAAGAGCAAAAACTCTGGCCAGTGCATAAAACATGAACATGAACATAAGCGGGAAAAATCTTTAAAGCCATGCAAAGAGTAATTACGACCCTTAATTAGAAGAGCTTAAGCAGAAGGCATAGTCGGGGGCGGTATATGGTGTGCGGGTGAGCGGGTGTGCGGGTGTGTGGTGTGTGTGGCATGTGGTATGCGGTTTTTCGCTATATGTTTGGCTGTTACAATAAAATTCAAAGAGCATGAAAATGTGAGCAAATTTCTTTTAACCAACACTGGAAGGCGCCACTTACACCTGATGGTTGCGGCTGTGTTGCTACAGTTGCTCCTCTTGCTGCTGATGCTGCTCTGTTGTCTGCTCCTTAGATATCTTTGGCATTGCAATGATAACTGATGCTGCTTTTGGGCGAAACGTGAAGAGAGCAAGGCAGAGGCAAGAGCAAGCAGGGCAAGCAGGAAAAGGTAAAGGGACAAGTGCAAAAGGGACAGGGAAAAGAATGATGACTGTACGCAACAGAAGAAAGATGTGCGTGAGGTAATTACTATGGCACAGTTAAAGTGTTGTTGACCTCGGTGAACGACGTGAAAGTTTTGCGGAAATGAGAAAAATCCCAAGTACAAATAAGTAAAAAGTTCTACTTTCTGTCATATGCGACACAGCGATACCCTGCAAAAAGAAATATTTTAATTAATTATTAAAAATATTATTTAGTTTAACAAAAACTTTCACATATGTCATGTCTTAGTCATGTAATTGTCATGCCTTTGTCATGTCTTTATCATGTCTTACACTAAAATTAACTATATATTTTTCTGTATTTTATGGTTTTTTTTTTTTTTTACAGGTTTCCTGGGTACGTCATCGGGATATACATTTGCTGACTGTCGGTCGTTATACTTATACATCTGATCAACGTTTTGAGGCGATGCATTCGCCGCATGCTGAAGATTGGACATTACGCATACGATATGCACAACGCAAGGATTCGGGCACCTATGAATGCCAAATATCAACAACTCCGCCAATTGGACATTCCGTTTTCTTGAATATTGTCGGTGAGTGGCGGTTCAATTAACCTGTTTTCATCTTAACTTACTTTAACGCCAAAGCAGAAAAGACAAAATACAAAAGCAAACGAAGGAGAATAAGAATAAGAAGTAGGAGAAGAAAAAAACAAAAATAGAAAGCATTTCCCTTGCCACAATTGGGACAAGCTTTTAATAGTTTGGAATACGTGCGAGTTTTTGGCAACTACTTTGATGTTTACTCTGACATTCAATCTGCGCGCCAGCGATTTCAAGTGTTAGTAGTCGACGTTGAAGTAGAACCACAGGAACAGGAGCAGGAACGGGAGCAGGAGCTGGTGCAGGAGCAGAAGAGAAAAGGAAGTGAATGTGAATGTGGAAGATGAAGATGAAGAGTGCGAGTGTGAGTGTGAGAAGTGAAATGGTGACCACTTGATGGCGTATCTATTTCCGGCATCTTTTTCATGCTCTGTGTTGCTCCACACTTTCTTCCTCTCTCTGTCTCTCTCTCTTCTTCTGTCTCTCTTTGTCTGTATGACTGACTGACTGTATCTGCAGACACCTTTGATACTATCCACACACTTACCTCTGCCGCTCTATCCCTCCGTTTGTCTGTCTGTCTGTCTATCTGTCTTGCTCACACTCTTAGCATGTTGATTTTGCAAACATGTTTGTGTCGTCGTTTTATGGCAGCTTTTTGCTGTTTGATGATTCCCCTGGGTTCCATTTGCACTTTATGGCTTTTCACAACGTTGACAACGGCAGCATCGTCGTCGTCATCGCCGCCAACGCCGCCAACTCCTCAGCTATAGCAGCTGATGACACTCGAGCATGTAGCATGAAAAACTTGAAGCTGCTGCCAGCCGCCTAACGTCTACCGCCAGCTGCCTGCCGTGCTGTCTATCGCCTGCTTGCAACCTAAGCTCAGCTTCTGCTGCCTTTTTAGCTTAAGGTGTCGCTGCCGGCCGGCCAGGACGAGAAGTACATACCCAGTGCACATAGGATGCTGCGAGTGTAAGGACTTTCTGACACCAGAAAATTCTGTATGCAACGCCTATAAAGAGGCGTGGCAGATAGCTTAAGATATATATTTCTGCACAACATCAGAAGCCGATTGGATCCTGTTTTTAGATGGAACGAAAGATAATGATATGCATTAAGATCTCATTTGGATCTATTCGCATATCTATCTGGATGTTAGGATATCCATCTGGATTTTGGGAAATTTGCCTGAATCTTTGCATATCCATCTGTATTTAAAGATATGGATCTCAGGATATCCATTTGGATCTCAGGATATTCATCTGCATTTCAGGATATCTGTCTGGATTTCTGGATATCCATGAGGATCTCAGGATATCTATTTGAATTTCAGGATAACCATGTGGATCTCAGGATATTCATCTGCATTTCAGGATATCTGTCTGAATTTCTGGATATCCATGTAGATCTCAGGATATCAATCTGGATTTCAGGATTTGTATCTAGATCTTAGGATATCCATCTGGATATCTATCTGGATCTCAGGAAATATAAGAGCTAGCATCTTAGATTTTTTTGCAATATGTTTGTTTTACTTTTAGGCAGCTCAAGTATATTTTTGGAATTTTAGCATGCCCTTCAATGCCTTCAAATGGTTAAGCCACTACATCTGCCTAGCACTTGTTTACTGAGTATCTTACAGTCGTGCATAGTCGTGACTAGCTTTGTTGCTTGTTTGCTTTTGAGGCAGCGTCAGTTGATGATTCGGCTCATAAATTACAAGTTTGTGCATTTGCCTTTGCGCTGTTCTGTTTCAATCTTTATCTGCTTTACGTATCTCTTCGTCAACTTTTTACTATGACTTTTGCAGTCGTTTCTTCTACTTCTTCTTCTTTTTCTTTACGCTGTTGTGTTTTTTTTTTTTTATGACGAGTTTAGTTGAAGTAGTGATAGGCATTAGATGAAATCAGTTTAAGATTTTATATCGAATGCAACATTGTTAAATGCATGTGGAATGCAAATAACATGTCAATAATTATCGACACGACTCAAACATACGCTGTAATTTCAGTCTGCTTGGCACGGCATAAATGTTGCTAAACTCTTTATGTCCCTATATTTGACTTGTAATTCAAGCAGACTCTGCATATTTATGCATACACTTACGCACACAAAGGAAGAGTGAGAATGTGAGAGAGTGTAGTGGCATGAACATCTGTAGTTGGTTGCATGTAGCAGAAACAACAACAGCAGCAGCAGCAACAACAGCAGCAGCAGCAGACTATAAACATTAACCAAACCATTATTATAATGTCTACACAAACACACATAATTCCACTTTCAACACTTTGCTGCGTTGCGCTATGCTGCTGCTGTTGCTGTTGCTGTTGCTGCTGTGTAGACAAAAGGCGTGTTGTATGCTCTGTGGTGTGGGCGTGGGCGTGGCATGCTTAAAATCACGTATAAACACATTTGCAGTTGTTTGCATGTTGCTGGCGTTGCGCACAACTGCAAACTGCTCTGTTTTTCACGTATAAACACAACATATACACACACACGCACACACACACACACATACACAACATACCATACAAAGTACTTACTTTCGTCATGCATATGTCACGTATATTCATATGGGAAACGGAATGAAAATACTCAGTGTCACAGTTAAATTCGTAGTCACGGTTCTAGTCACAGTTACAATCAGAGTCACAGCGAATCGTAGTCACAGTTACAGTCACAGTCACTGTAAAAGTCAGAGTTACAGTCATAGCTTCATTTACACTCAAAGTCACAGTTACAGTGACAGTAACAGTTACAGTAACAGTGAGAGTAACAATAACAGTTAGTTTGACAGCCACTGTTACAGTTACAGTGACAGTGACAGTTACAGTAACAGTTACAGTTACAGGTACAGTTACAGTTACAGTTACAGTTACAGTTACAGTTACAGTTACAGTTACAGTTACAGTTACAGTTACAGTTACAGTTACAGTTACAGTTACAGTTACAGTTACAGTTACAGTTACAGTTACAGTTACAGTTACAGTTACAGTTACAGTTACAGTTACAGTTACAGTTACAGTTACAGTTACAGTTACAGTTACAGTTACAGTTACAGTTACAGTTACAGTTACAGTTACAGTTACAGTTACAGTTACAGTTACAGTTACAGTTACAGTTACAGTTACAGTTACAGTTACAGTTACAGTTACAGTTACAGTTACAGTTACAGTTACAGTTACAGTTACAGTTACAGTTACAGTTACAGTTACAGTTACAGTTACAGTTACAGTTACAGTTACAGTTACAGTAACAGTTACAGTTACAGTTACATAAATATAGGAATGAGTTGGCCAAGTGTAAATAGGAAGTCGAGACAGAGAGAGAGAGAGGGAGAAAGAAAGTTAGATATAGAGAAGAGATACAGAGACAGGGAAGCGGGAACTAAAATTTGGCTTTCAACATTTGTTAACCGCCTCGCGACGTTGATGAACAATGTAAATAGGAAATGCGTGCGACAGACACAGACAAATAGACAAAGAGTGAATGAGAGAGAGAGAGAGTGAGTGAGAAGCAAAGTGGCAACTATATAGAAGACTATACAAAAGAGAGAGAGAGAGAGATAGGAAGAACAGTGGAAACAAGAAACCGCTGGGAACTCAATTACGTTTGCCACATGCGATAAGTCAAGGGCATATAACATAGTCGTAGTCGCACATATTAGCAAACAAACATAGTTCAAGGCAATTTCATGGACATGCTACAAGAACCGCGAGACACTGCGAGACAGAGACAGACATATATATATATATATTTAGAGAGAGAGAGAGAAACCAAAACCAAAACCAAAACATTGCATTGAGCAGAGGCGCTCTACGAAAAATGACAAGTAATTAATAGAAGACGTAGAAGAAGAAGATGAATGAAGAATATAGAAGAGAAGAGACGAGAAGAACTTACCAAGTGTAGAGTATGTAGACTCAGCAATATGTGTAGAATATGAAAAATATATAAGCTATATAGAGAATTGTATAGTCTATGAAAAATATATAAAGTATGAGAAGGTAGAAAAATGTTTATAGGATTTTGAAGATTTTAAAGGGAAAATTAAAAGTGTGTAGAATAGTAAGCGAAGAAGTAGAACAAAAGTTTTTAGATTATATAGAGTACGTAGAGCTAGTATTATTTTCTAGAATATCTTAGATATATAGAGAATGGTGAATGTGCAGAATATGTGGACTATGAAAAGAACGAGCAGTATGTAAAATTTGTAGAATATGTTGGATAAGTATAATATGTAAACTATGAATTATACCATATGTAGACTCTGTGAATGTTATATGCGGACTCTAGAGAATGTGGACAATATGTAGATTATAAAGAATAAGAGTATGAGGGAGAGAGATAGAGAGAGAATAGTTAGATTATGAAACTTAAGCTGAGAGAGAGGAAGTGACAGCATATGCAAACAATTCATCGATTGATTGAACTTGATTGATGACATACACACTTTGTGTCTCTTACTCTCTCACTGTCTCTCTCTCTCTTCCTGCAATGGAAGTTATTATTGTTTTTTTTTTATTTTTTATATAAAATTTTCAGAGTGTAAAATAAAGCAACATTAAATGCTGTAAACTTGACCATATTGAGCAAGAAGAAGAGAAAGAGAAGCAGAAGAAAAATACAGCTAAATGTGAGGTGTAATAAAAAAGGAAAGTGTCTTAAACGTAGTCAAAAAAACATGCAAAAAAAACAAAACAATACAAAGGCAAAGTAACATAAGCGGAGCAGTGTGGAAAGAGAATGAAGAAAAGACAATGGCAAAATGGCGAAATGTCGAAATGGCAAATGGCGAACTGGCAAAATGGCAAAATGGCGAAATGGTAAATGTTAGGCATTTCGGGGGCAATTCAATTGAAAACGCATTAAGGTTTATGAGCGTGTAACCCTTTTCTTATTGCCGTATTCCCCATATTCCCCTATTCCCGTGCGAGTGTGTGCATGTGTGTGTTTGTGTGTCTGTATGTGTGGAACGTGCAACATTCAAAAAGACACACACACACACACACACACACACACAAATACAATATGCAAGTATATTGGATAAATTTTTATAGCTGCCACACACAGCAATCACATCAAACAGACGAAAGAATTTTAACCAAAATGTGAAGCGTTACATACATCTTCTTCTTCTACATGTTCTTCATGTTCCTCATGTAACTTTACAATCTGCAATGCGAGGCTTTGAAACTTTGCCATAATGGAGTGTAAATGTGCAAAAAATGTCGCACATTATTGAAATATATGAATGCAAAGAGAGCCAAAAGTAAAAGAAAGACAGACAGACAGAGATAGAGAGAGATAGATAATAGATTTCAAGGTATTGAATGTGTAATGTAATGTCTACTGTAGTACAGTAAATACACTGCACAAATTGTTCACTCAATGACTAAATGTTTTGTTGCTATTATTGTTGTTGTTATTGTCAGTCTATTGAGACTTAAAATCCCTTGAATAACAACAAGAACGAACAACAAGAACAACAAGTGAAACAGCAAGACAGTAAAAGAAACAAAGAAAAAAACAAAAACATAGAATGAGAAAATTCAAAAGATTTTTATTTGTATTTTATTACAATTTATTGTTCAATTTACATTAGTTTGAACGACAAGCACTTCATCTCTCTCTCTGTCGCTCTCTTTGAATGTTGGTCTGTTGTTAAGCATTTGCATTTGAAGAGATTGTCCAAAGGTTTTTTTTTCCCTTTCGCATAAGTGTCGGCCATAAATCACAATTGACTGCCGCGACATGCTGCTGCTTGCTGTTGCTGCTTTTGTTGATGTTGCTGCTGTTGCTGCTGTTGCTCGTATAAAAAGTTACGAAATGTGAAATGTGAACTCAACTCTAATGCCAAGCAATAAGATTGACCAGTCTGCGTGTGTATGCGTGAGCGAGACAGTAGAGTATGGGAAGAGTCTAGAGTCTGGTAACAAGACAAGAGACAAGTGTAAGTACTGCTAGAGACACCCGACACCCTGTACGCCCTATATATGTATGTACGTCTTGTACGACAACACTGAATAACTTATGTGCTATGTGAAAACATTTTTGACTCCTACATACATACATTGTGTCTGTGTTATTTGTGAGGTTAAGTTGTAAAGTTTGTTACTTGAACAACGCCATGTAGAACTTTACAAACTTATTTTACACATTTTGGTAACATGACGAAAATGTAAAAAAAAAATATAAAAAATAAAATAAATAAAAATTGACGTTAATTACAAACATTGGTAAAGTATAAAAAATAAATTAATTCATATAAATATTGATTAAGAATTTATACGAGTTTTATAATAAATATGAAAAACAAAAATAATTAAAATCAATTCTCTAATATTTAAAATTTTGAATATTCAGTTTAAGCTTGAAGAAAAAGTAAATGCACAAAAAACTTTTTCGGATAAATATTTTCACATATTATTTTCAACATTAACATCATGATGTACGGTAATTGAATTTAATAAAATTAAAAAAAAAATATTTTTAAATTTAATTAAATAAATTAGGAACAGCAAAAAGTGAATTTCAAAACCAAAGCAAATTTTGAAGGATGTCTTAGGATTGCCTTGAAAATTTTTCACAGTTTTCTAATTTAGATTAAATTATTATTTGAAAGAAAACTAGAAAATAAATAAATTCAAATTCTGTTTCCAGAATATTTCAGGCCAAAATAAAATACATGTATTTCAAAAATTCTCGTATTATATATTTTTTTTTATTTAGATTTATATATTTGTAAGTTTTACTTCTATTAAAGTTTGCAAGCGATTTCTGGTAATTACTTCTACAACAAATAAATATTAGTTATATTTATATAACTGATAAAGTTTACAGAGTATACAAATAGTCGATACTTCAAAAAGCATAAGAGAGAGAGAGAGAGTGAGAGATAGAGAGCAGGAGAATAACTGTATAGAATACAAGCATATAGTCAGCACTCAGTCTCTTATATGGCAATGTATGGTATAGTATGTGATCATAATTCATTGGAAAGTGTCGTTTATGTGCTAGCTAACAGCAAAAGTTGCGTAGATTAATCATGCGTTTTGCTTTTGCTTTTGCGTGAATTGAACTTGAAATGTCATTTATAGTTGGGTCACGTACCTGAACGTTAGAGATATTAGCCAGGTTTAGCTAGTAATTGAGTTGATAAGGCGACAAGAAAACAAATATCACTCCAGATAATCAGCAACCGTTGAAGCAGCTCAAATAGATAACGATAGCAATGTGAGGGAGAATGTCAGTGGGAGTGGAAGTTGGAAAAGGAGTGGAAGGCAAGCTGGTAAAATGAGATCAGCAAGAAAAAGATGCGCTTCACTTTCAATTAATCACAATGAGAGAGAGAGAGAGAGAGTGAGTAAAAGAGAGGGAGACAAACGCATAAAGCAAGACAATGCCAAATGCCAAATTCCAATTCCAAATTCAACAAAACCAATTCAACAATCGATGCAGAGCCCTAACTCTGGCAACAACAACAACAACAAGAACAACAGCAAAAACTACTAAATTAAAAGCATAGATAGAGGCAAGCTCATAAATTCCTTGTGAATAAAATACACACACACACATACATAGATGGAAACAGAGTAAAATAGAGCACACAGTGAATAAGCTTGAATGCTTGAAATGGTTTGAAACGGTTGGCAACGCAAACGCAAACGAAAATGAAACCGAAAACGAAAATATGAATGCGGATATTTGCTGAGTTGAATTGTGAATTTTTGCGGGTTTTGGCGATTGGGAGCCGCCGCATGAATGGCATAAATAATAAACCTGATGCATGCCATGCCATAAGACACACTATGACACACGCACAATTCTACAGAGAGAGAGAGTGAGAGAGTGAGAGAGTGAGAGATAGACAGAGAGTCACCCACTTAGACGCACAATAAAAGCGCGTTTGATGGTTTTCAGTTGGTCCCACGTGTTGTATGCGTAATACTTGTTTAATATTAATTCAACACATGCGTGTGAGTTTGCCACTGCTGCTGCCTTCACTTTCTTCTTTTTTTTTTCTTCTTGTTTGTCTGTGTATGTCTGGCTGTGCGTGTGTGTGTGTGTGTGTTACTATCACACAGGTTGCCCGCAGGATGAACCTTTTGCTATTTGGCTTATACGGCGTATTTCGTCTGCTTTCTGCTTCTTCTTCTTCTCGTTATTATTGTTGTTGTTGGCATTGGCATTGGCATTGGCTTTGTGCCGTTGCCGTTGCCGTTGCCGTTGCCATTGCCATGTGCTTTATGCTCCCAGCTGCCAGCCTGTGCCGCCCAACACCCGCTCGCTGCCCTTGCCAACTGTTCGTTGCCTTTTGTTTTGCATTTTCAGTTTCGGTCTTTGCGCAAAACCAAAGCAGGCGCCGCTTCAGCATCGTCAGCGTCAGCGTTGCCGTCACCTTTGCCAGCTACTTGCTCACATTCACAGTCCCAGCCACAGCCACAGCCGCAGCCCTTGCCCTAAGCCTCTCAGTCAGAGCAGCCTTAAGTTTTTTGGATCAATAAATTAAATATGTTTGCGGTTAACTTTAAATTTGCCTAACAAAAAAAAAAAAAAAAAGAAGAAAAACATGTGAAAGAGAGCGAGCGAAAAGAAAGTGCGTGCGAGTGAGAAAAAGAAAGCAGAGAATTCCAATTGGAAAACTAGAAACTGTCGAAATTCGGAAAGTCGTTTTTATTCACACAGTTTTGGCAAATTAATGGAAAACGGAAAAGCAGCAAACGCAATGCGAACATTGTAAAATAGACAGAGAAGAAAGATGAGGAAAAAAGAGAGGGAAATGAAGAGCAAGAGAGGCAGTATGCTACGAATGCGAGAGCAATAAATTAAGCATTGTTATGTAAATGCAGAAATACATTTCGAATTTTGAACTTAATGAATGAATAAAAATGGCAACAAATTAATTCGCATAGTTAATCATAAAATTAAATGTAAATAAATAAAAAAGAAATAAAAATATTTTTTAAATAAATAAATAAATGCGTAAATTAAATATTTGCTGCATAATAATGTTTTAAATTTTACGCGCAATTTTTTTTTTCATATTACAATTGGTGCAATTTTGGTGTGCAATTTAATTTAATTTTAAATTTAACAAAATTTTTAATGCAACAAAAATATAAAAATTTCTTTAGACATTTTTAGTTATTTTTAAACGTAAACTATAAGCAGAATAAGAAATATATATTTCTCTTTGTCTTTTTATATATCTATCTCACTCGGAACACTCTATCTCTTTTGTTACAATTATAGAGCCTATTACTGAGGTCGTTGGCGGCCCCGAGCTGCACATTAACAAAGGATCCACCATCAATTTGACTTGCATTGTAAAGTTTGCACCGGAACCTCCGCCCGCTGTCATCTGGTCGCACAATCGTCAGGTGAGCAGACACACACACACACACACACACACACATGCTTACAAACATGTGACATGAGCACGTGCTTTTGGCTTGGGGGTCGATTAGATAAGCCCTACCATACAGTTTCAGTTTTGCGGTGCCTACAAAAAAAAAAAAAAAAGAAAAAATACAAAAAAAAATAATAATATATATATATATATATATATATATATATATATATATATATAATTACATTTGACAAGGGTCTCTGTCTCCTCGTTTGACTTCTTACGTTTTTACGATTATTATTTGCATGTGACCCACATACTATATACATATATATATATACATATACACATATATTTATTTAAATATACACAAACTTTTCCCCCTCATCAACAAGCCTCGAGATATACATATACTTCCCTTAAGCAAATACTACTACTACTACTCCTACTGAGATTGGGTATAACTAGTTATTTACAAACAATGTAAAGGTCCGACAAACACAGTAAATTGCACTTTCAGCAACTAGACAATATATATGTATATAAAGACTATATGAAAATATATTATTATATTTTATATATTTAATTAATAGTTGCTAGTAATGAAAAATTATGATTTTAGGATACTTTTTCGAAAATTTTACTTACTTTTTTATTTTTTATAAGAAAATTAACAAAATTTGTGAAATTATATTACTTGATAATTTCAATAGATCTATTGTATGTTATTCTATATTTCATCAGTATATAGTTCATGAAGAAAACAAATTTTGATTAATGATAGGAAGCGTTTTCTCCAAATTTCTTCAGCCTAAAACAGTAGAAAAGATAAAAGAATTATAAAAATTGTATTCCCAATATTGCTTAAATTTTTATATAGATTTACAATATATAATTTTTTTTTTATATATTTACATTATAGTTTCAGCCAATGACAGTTATATGTAACGTTAGGAAGGTTTTTCTTTTATTTATAAAAAATTGGAGATACTAAGAATTGCAAAAAATATATTTCCAAAGCTCTACGATAATTTATAAAATTTCTACTATAAATAATTTTCAATATATTTACTTTATATTTCTTATCAAAAATAAATTATAATGTTAGGCAGCATTTTTTCCAATTCGAATCTCACTTTTACTGTAAGAAAACAGCAAAGAAATCAAAACTGTAAAAATACTCGTATATTTGTAAAGCTACTTTACAATTTATACAGATAATTGCAATATATTATTCTATATATATTTATATATATATTTACTTTATAGTTCCTGCCAAAGATAAATGATGTTATTAGCAAGGTTATTTTTTTTTAATGCTACCAAGTTTACTTTTGTATAAGCGTAGGAAACGAAGCAAGATAACAAAATTGTGAAATTATATTTCCAAGTACAAGAAATGAAAGTAAACAAAAATGCAGAGAGAAGAAAAAATACAAAAATAAATAAATAAAAATTAAAAAATCATATTTATCTCAGACGAAAGCAAGAAATACAAAAAAAAAAAAACTCACTAAGCAAAAAAATTTGAAATGCAAAATTATAAAAGTGAAAGAAAAAAAAAATCTTTAATAATTTTAATGTGTACGCAAATGTCAAGCTTAAGCAGCAGCAGCAGTGAAGCAACAGCAGGATAAAAGCATTTTACAGAATTTCATGGAAGTGGTCATTGTGGCAGTGTGAGCGTGCCAGACTATAAAGATATCCTATAGCACAAGAAGTGACAAAATGAATTGAAAACTTTAAATTTATATATAGTAGTGTATATAGTAGTGTATAGCATAAAGTAGAGTAGAGTATACAATGCTTGGGAATTGTTATTATTACAGCTGTCATAGCTGTGCATAGCCATCATCAGTTTTGTTTTTTTTTTTTTTTGTGTTTTTTGTTTTGTTGTTGTTTTTTTTTTATTTTGTTTTTGTTGGCTGCCGGGTATATATAAGCTGAACTGGCAACACTAAAATACTATCATTAATAAAAATGTAACTAACATGTTCATGGGGATGTAAGCTGACGCAAATGTATAGAGAGACGAATGGACAGACAAACGGACGGATGGGTGAATGGACGAGCGGTCGGAGAGAGAAAGATTTTTGCCAGGTAGCAGTCAAAAAAATAAATAAATAAAAAAAAAAAGTTATTATGACACTGTGAACTGGGGAATAGCAAGCTAAAGGCAGAAGCCAACTGTTGGGAGTGAGAAGTGAACATTGGGAAGAGAATTGGGAGCAGATATGTTGGCAGCGGGGTATACATACTGACTACTAAGCTATGTATTTGCTGTTTTTGTTTACGTTGCCTGTCTCTCCCACTCTCTCTCTCATTCTTTCTTTCTCACTCCTGCTGCTCTCTCTGTATTCTACTGTTACTGTTCTTACTGTATTTTCTGTATTTGTGTGTTATTCATTTCAGGTCATAAATTTCGATTCACCTCGCGGCGGCATATCATTAGTCACCGAGAAAGGTGTGCTGACCACCAGTCGCCTGTTGGTGCAGAAGGCCATCCAGCAGGATTCTGGACTTTATACATGTACACCATCCAATGCCAATCCGACGTCGGTGCGTGTGCACATCGTCGATGGTGAGTAGCCCGGTATGCAAAATGCTCTCGTTTCTCCCTTCCCTCTCTACTGACCCCGCAGCCCTCGCTGCCCCCGCTCCCCCCTTCCCTTACTCTTGGATAATTTTTAGCAAAATTCTTCATCATGGCTGATGATGCTGTACTAGAGATTTCGCTCAGTGTAGTATAGTATTATAGTAGTAGTATCCAGATCCAGCAGCAATAGCAGCAGCAACAGCAACAGCAAGACAAATGTGCGGCAGCCAAAAGCCAACTAAGCTTGTTTAGCTTTATTTGACAGACGAGCGCGGCAGTGATTGACGACAACTTGTTTGTGGTATACGCTATGCTATGCTATGCTATGCTATGCTATACTATGCTTTGCCAGCGTTGTTTTTTTTTTTTTTTCCTTTAGCCTCCCCCCTACCCCCACTACAACTCACAAAAGACCAAAAGAAAAAATAAAAGAAAGCATCCTTAGCCTAATACTTAGCAAAAGTCCGACATAAAGTCTGACCAAAAAAATTAGCGAACAACTAGGCGTATGCGCAATGCGCATTACAATCGACAGACGCCAGGCGCCCCATAATGTTCTCCATTTACTATTTACACTTGACAACCAAATTCAAGTTCTCTCTAGCACTTTACACTCAACTTCATCGCTTAAACTATCCAAATTGTTAAAAGTTATATTTCTTGTTTCTTAGCTTAAATTGTTTTTAATAGTTTTAATTAAACATAATTATTTGTCAGATCTTGTTGTTGTTGTTCTTGGCGATTTCAGGGGGTTGTCCTGTGTTTATCTATTATATTTTTAATGTAGAAATTTTACACCAACATTTTCAGCATTGTTCATGAAATATTGTAAGTCTGCCCTAACAGTTATGCAGAATTTAAGCAACATTCTCTAAAAGTTACGTATTGAGGAACGTCCAAACTACAACGCTGATTGAATTTAAATTTTGAAGACTCCAATGACTATTGGTTTTTCCCAATTTAAGTTACCTCTGATTGTCTTACATATTTTTCAAAAATTTTTTGGATGAAAAAAACAAAGTTTTCAACCAAAAAAATTGAAAAGTCCTGAATTTTGTGTTTTTGTTTAAAAATTTCCACGTTTAATTGAAACGTTAACAGCAAATTTCTTAAATAATAAATGACTTGGTTGTTTTTTCCATTCAGATATCTCGAACTACCGCAAAAATCATAACCAGTGAAACATCCAATAAAATAGTGTTGGAAAATTTTACGAAGAAATTGTCGATTAGTTTATGCTGTCATAATTGACGAATTTCAAATAATTGGAATGATTTTCTATCATTATATCCGTAAAAAAAAATCTTTGGAGAAGTAGTAAAATTTGATCTTCATACAGGATTACCCCCTGAAATGTGTAGTGCAGTGTTTCTTTTTTTGTTTTGTTTTTGGGCAATAACTGAGTTGACTACATATCAACATATACATACGTATATATATATATATATATATATATATATCTATATATTCACACATTCAGCCAAAGTCGTAGAAAATTAGTTGAGCAAAAAGTTTGAGCATCGAAATTTTTGCTTGGTCTTGGGGTTTCGCTTATGCCACAACTGCCGCAACTGGCAACTGGCAACTGGCAACTCGATGGCAGTTTGATGCTTTTCTTTGTACTTGTGTCGCACTGTTCGTCGTTCTCTCTTTCTCTTTGCTCTACGCTACTCTATTCAACATCCTACTCTTTGCCTACTTCATCTCTGGCAAGTCGTCTCTCCAACAGTCTCTCCAGTCTCTCCACTTCCGCTGAGGCCGGAAAAAAGCGCTTACAAAGCAAAAAGTTTAACAACTTGAGCGCAAATGACTTTGGCGTGTAAGCGGCACGCTACAACAAATACGCCATGGAATTAGACTAAAATAATAACAGCAACAACAACAATAACAGCAATAGCAACAGCAACAGCAATAGCAACAACAAGTCAAGCAAGCATAACAACAACTAAAAGAAGAGTTCCGACAAGAACAACAAAAACAACAACAACAACAACATGAACTTGTTAAGTGGAACAACTGCTGAAACTTAAGTAATTAACACAAGTTGTTTGCGCTCAGCGTTACGGGCGTGGCAGCCAAAAGGGGCAAAGCAGTGGAGCAGTAAGCCAATGTGTGCCATGTGGCACGATGGCTGAGCCAGAGTCAAGGAGTACAACAATGCAATAGTCACTACTGCGGGGTGCGTTTTTTGGAGCATTTCTAAGTAGTTTATTTGATAACAAGTAGGAAATACTCCAAGTCAAGGGTGCTACGCATAAACACACAAACACACACACACACACACACACACACACACACACAAACACACAGACACAGACACACATACATAATTACAATAGAAATAACAACAACAACAGCAACTATCTAGTGCACTGCCATTGTCATTTGCGATCTTTGATGAAATTTTTATCAAAACAAGCAAGGAACAAGTAAGAAAAACTATTATGGAATGTGTTCGACTATAAGTTATCCCGTACAGAGAATATTGGATATTACATAATTTGCATGCTTATCATGCGCTTTGCTAAAGTTGCATTTGTAATCCGCTATTTTATGTGATTAGGCTTGATTTCTGGCAGCCTTGGGGGCGTGGCAACAATCCAAAGCATGCCTCAGCTTCCTGCTATTAATACAAATACTTTGCAATCAAATTGAAGACTCTAGCTCTCCTAATCCCTGAGATCCAGGTGGTTATCCTAAAATTCAAGTGGATATTCTTATTGCTTAATTATGTATTAAATAAGTTCGCTACTCTAACGACTGTGACTTTGCTTGTAATTAGTTCCCTGGATACAGACAGTGCTTGGAGTTTCAATTGATATGCGACATGCTACATGTCACATACCATCTGCCACATGCAATGCATCTAAATCCAAACTTTATAGAATTTTATTGATTTTTTATTATTAAATATTTCCAAGAAAAAAAAAATGTTTAGTTCCTACTAAAAAAAAAAAACAAAAATACTAAGCATTATTTATGTAGCCAAATTTCATGTGTTTTCAAGCTTGAAGTCTTCAATTTTTTATTAGTTAGAAACTTGCGCGTCTGTCATTCATTTATTGGAACAAATCAAAGTTTTATGTACGCAATTTGTAGCCAAAATAACGATTGACAATATACGACAATTTCATGACATTCTTCTCACATAAACATAGTAGTTACCGTTACCGTTACCGTAACTGTTACAGTTACCGTTACCGTTACACAGTGACAGTTACAGTTAGTAGTTCGGCTTGTAGTTCTGTGGCGTATTCTAACGACTATAGCTCGAGCCTCTATAGCATCTATTTAGCACTTAAAGATCCTAAACAACTTCTAGCAACATAGCTATAAATCTTTTCTGTTTATTAATCGATAAATATTCGATAAACATTCGATAATTGCATACAGACATAAATTCGCATTAAGTTCTCAGCTAAGTTCTGTTCTAAATTAATTCTTAAACTTAAACTTAACTTAAACTCGTATCCTACTACTATTATTCTGATTATTCTTATTATTATTATTATTATCATTATCATTATCATTATCATTATATTCTAGCTTCAAAGAAAAAAAAAAAGGGAAAATCTGTTCATAATTCGAAATGACTGTTACGTGAATGCTAGATAGAGAGCAATAAATTTTTGGCTAACGAAATGCCGCGAGAGTTCTATGCTGTGCTCGTCATACTGTGTTTTAATTACGAGTATCATGCATAGCAAAGCATAGCAGCAAAAGCATAGCCAAAAGTAAAGTAAAGTAAAGTATAGTAAAGCATAGCTTCACTTTTATGACTTTTACTGATGCTGATGCTGATACTGATGCTGATGCTCATTCTGATACTGCTGCTACTGCTGCTGATGCTGATGCTCATCATCATAAGCTGTTGCTTAAGTGTGGAATGTAACGTAAAGTAAATTTCAGCTTTGTCCACTCTACAATAAACTTTTGAGATCCCTTAAAAAAAAAAATTAAAATTAAATTAAGAAGAAAACAAATTTATCTACGTTTCGTCTGTATCCAGGGAACTAATTACAAGCAAAGTCACAGTCGTTAGAGTAGCGAACTTATTTAATACATAATTAAGCAACAGTACAAAGAGAGAAGGACAGAGATAGAGAGAGAGAGAGGGGGATGGGGAGTTAGCAATAGAAAGAAAAATAGACGTAATGTTGTAGCTTTTGGAGTGGACCAAGGGCACAAAGCATATAACATTCCATCAGCATTTCACTTATGACAAGTTTTTCTTTTACTTTTTGTTTTTGTTTTCTTTTTTTTTTTTTTTGCTGCTTATTCTTTCATTTTCTTTTGTGTTTCCCCACCGACAACTAGTACTACTAGTACTTGGTCTTTTATCTGCTCTGCTGCTGTTGCTGCTGCTCAAAAATATTACCGTTGGCAGCCAGCATTTGGCCAATGCTTATATATATATATATTTTTATTTTTTGGGTCCCAAGTGCGTTAAAAACCAAGCGACAGCAATTGCAAATAAAAGCACCATAGGAACTATGCTTAATTGGATTGGAGCAAGTGGACGACAGACGTGGATAGACGGGACGAACAGACAGAGAGAAAGAGAGAGAATCGTATGTAGAAATAGACAAACTCAATGACTGCCTTGACAGACTAGTTTTTGGTTTTCTCTCCTTTAGTCTCTCCTTCTGTCTCTATATCTGTCTTTATCTATGTTCTTTTGTTATTTGTACACACATATCAAGGCTTAGACCAAGGCTTCAATTAGTTGCTGCCACTTTGATGTGGCCAACAACATGCTGAACATCAAGTTTTAGTGTATTCAGGTGTAATGATCGCATTAAATGCTTCAAACGTACTACAACAACACAAAAACACACAAAATAAAGCCTATCTGTAGTACAGTGAATGCACGCATAATTGCAAATTGGACTATTGCGAAATATAGGGTATTGGCAAGTCGGGCTTACATATTTTAACAAAATTAATTATGTGCGTGTGGTTTTAGTTAGTTTTCTTAATTTTTTTTCTATTGTTTTTTTACATCCTGTAAGCAAAGTTTGCAGCGGGTATAATGCTTCTACGATACTATGCAGAAAAGGAAGTGGCAAAATTCCACTTATGCTCAGCATCAACAACAGAGTCGCTTACACCATGTTTAACTGCTCTTAGATTTTACTGTAGCTAAGAATATCCACTTGAATTTTAGGATAACCACCTGGATCTCAGGGATTAGGAGAGCTAGAGTCTTCAATTTGATTGCAAAGTATTTGTATTAATAGCAGGAAGCTGAGGCATGCTTTGGATTGTTGCCACGCCCCCAAGGCTGCCAGAAATCAAGCCTAATCACATAAAATAGCGGATTACAAATGCAACTTTAGCAAAGCGCATGATAAGCATGCAAATTATGTAATATCCAATATTCTCTGTACGGGATAACTTATAGTCGAACACATTCCATAATAGTTTTTCTTACTTGTTCCTTGCTTGTTTTGATAAAAATTTCATCAAAGATCGCAAATGACAATGGCAGTGCACTAGATAGTTGCTGTTGTTGTTGTTATTTCTATTGTAATTATGTATGTGTGTCTGTGTCTGTGTGTTTGTGTGTGTGTGTGTGTGTGTGTGTGTGTGTGTGTTTGTGTGTTTATGCGTAGCACCCTTGACTTGGAGTATTTCCTACTTGTTATCAAATAAACTACTTAGAAATGCTCCAAAAAATCGCACCCCGCAGTAGTGACTATTGCATTGTTGTACTCCTTGACTCTGGCTCAGCCATCGTGCCACATGGCACACATTGGCTTACTGCTCCACTGCTTTGCCCCTTTTGGCTGCCACGCCCGTAACGCTGAGCGCAAACAACTTGTGTTAATTACTTAAGTTTCAGCAGTTGTTCCACTTAACAAGTTCATGTTGTTGTTGTTGTTGTTTTTGTTGTTCTTGTCGGAACTCTTCTTTTAGTTGTTGTTATGCTTGCTTGACTTGTTGTTGCTATTGCTGTTGCTGTTGCTATTGCTGTTATTGTTGTTGTTGCTGTTATTATTTTAGTCTAATTCCATGGCGTATTTGTTGTAGCGTGCCGCTTACACGCCAAAGTCATTTGCGCTCAAGTTGTTAAACTTTTTGCTTTGTAAGCGCTTTTTTCCGGCCTCAGCGGAAGTGGAGAGACTGGAGAGACTGTTGGAGAGACGACTTGCCAGAGATGAAGTAGGCAAAGAGTAGGATGTTGAATAGAGTAGCATAGAGCAAAGAGAAAGAGAGAACGACGAACAGTGCGACACAAGTACAAAGAAAAGCATCAAACTGCCATCGAGTTGCCAGTTGCCAGTTGCGGCAGTTGTGGCATAAGCGAAACCCCAAGACCAAGCAAAAATTTCGATGCTCAAACTTTTTGCTCAACTAATTTTCTACGACTTTGGCTGAATGTGTGAATATATAGATATATACGTATGTATATGTTGATATGTAGTCAACTCAGTTATTGCCCAAAAACAAAACAAAAAAAGAAACACTGCACTACACATTTCAGGGGGTAATCCTGTATGAAGATCAAATTTTACTACTTCTCCAAAGATTTTTTTTTTACGGATATAATGATAGAAAATCATTCCAATTATTTGAAATTCGTCAATTATGACAGCATAAACTAATCGACAATTTCTTCGTAAAATTTTCCAACACTATTTTATTGGATGTTTCACTGGTTATGATTTTTGCGGTAGTTCGAGATATCTGAATGGAAAAAACAACCAAGTCATTTATTATTTAAGAAATTTGCTGTTAACGTTTCAATTAAACGTGGAAATTTTTAAACAAAAACACAAAATTCAGGACTTTTCAATTTTTTTGGTTGAAAACTTTGTTTTTTTCATCCAAAAAATTTTTGAAAAATATGTAAGACAATCAGAGGTAACTTAAATTGGGAAAAACCAATAGTCATTGGAGTCTTCAAAATTTAAATTCAATCAGCGTTGTAGTTTGGACGTTCCTCAATACGTAACTTTTAGAGAATGTTGCTTAAATTCTGCATAACTGTTAGGGCAGACTTACAATATTTCATGAACAATGCTGAAAATGTTGGTGTAAAATTTCTACATTAAAAATATAATAGATAAACACAGGACAACCCCCTGAAATCGCCAAGAACAACAACAACAAGATCTGACAAATAATTATGTTTAATTAAAACTATTAAAAACAATTTAAGCTAAGAAACAAGAAATATAACTTTTAACAATTTGGATAGTTTAAGCGATGAAGTTGAGTGTAAAGTGCTAGAGAGAACTTGAATTTGGTTGTCAAGTGTAAATAGTAAATGGAGAACATTATGGGGCGCCTGGCGTCTGTCGATTGTAATGCGCATTGCGCATACGCCTAGTTGTTCGCTAATTTTTTTGGTCAGACTTTATGTCGGACTTTTGCTAAGTATTAGGCTAAGGATGCTTTCTTTTATTTTTTCTTTTGGTCTTTTGTGAGTTGTAGTGGGGGTAGGGGGGAGGCTAAAGGAAAAAAAAAAAAAAACAACGCTGGCAAAGCATAGTATAGCATAGCATAGCATAGCATAGCATAGCGTATACCACAAACAAGTTGTCGTCAATCACTGCCGCGCTCGTCTGTCAAATAAAGCTAAACAAGCTTAGTTGGCTTTTGGCTGCCGCACATTTGTCTTGCTGTTGCTGTTGCTGCTGCTATTGCTGCTGGATCTGGATACTACTACTATAATACTATACTACACTGAGCGAAATCTCTAGTACAGCATCATCAGCCATGATGAAGAATTTTGCTAAAAATTATCCAAGAGTAAGGGAAGGGGGGAGCGGGGGCAGCGAGGGCTGCGGGGTCAGTAGAGAGGGAAGGGAGAAACGAGAGCATTTTGCATACCGGGCTACTCACCATCGACGATGTGCACACGCACCGACGTCGGATTGGCATTGGATGGTGTACATGTATAAAGTCCAGAATCCTGCTGGATGGCCTTCTGCACCAACAGGCGACTGGTGGTCAGCACACCTTTCTCGGTGACTAATGATATGCCGCCGCGAGGTGAATCGAAATTTATGACCTGAAATGAATAACACACAAATACAGAAAATACAGTAAGAACAGTAACAGTAGAATACAGAGAGAGCAGCAGGAGTGAGAAAGAAAGAATGAGAGAGAGAGTGGGAGAGACAGGCAACGTAAACAAAAACAGCAAATACATAGCTTAGTAGTCAGTATGTATACCCCGCTGCCAACATATCTGCTCCCAATTCTCTTCCCAATGTTCACTTCTCACTCCCAACAGTTGGCTTCTGCCTTTAGCTTGCTATTCCCCAGTTCACAGTGTCATAATAACTTTTTTTTTTTATTTATTTATTTTTTTGACTGCTACCTGGCAAAAATCTTTCTCTCTCCGACCGCTCGTCCATTCACCCATCCGTCCGTTTGTCTGTCCATTCGTCTCTCTATACATTTGCGTCAGCTTACATCCCCATGAACATGTTAGTTACATTTTTATTAATGATAGTATTTTAGTGTTGCCAGTTCAGCTTATATATACCCGGCAGCCAACAAAAACAAAATAAAAAAAAAACAACAACAAAACAAAAAACACAAAAAAAAAAAAAAACAAAACTGATGATGGCTATGCACAGCTATGACAGCTGTAATAATAACAATTCCCAAGCATTGTATACTCTACTCTACTTTATGCTATACACTACTATATACACTACTATATATAAATTTAAAGTTTTCAATTCATTTTGTCACTTCTTGTGCTATAGGATATCTTTATAGTCTGGCACGCTCACACTGCCACAATGACCACTTCCATGAAATTCTGTAAAATGCTTTTATCCTGCTGTTGCTTCACTGCTGCTGCTGCTTAAGCTTGACATTTGCGTACACATTAAAATTATTAAAGATTTTTTTTTTCTTTCACTTTTATAATTTTGCATTTCAAATTTTTTTGCTTAGTGAGTTTTTTTTTTTTTGTATTTCTTGCTTTCGTCTGAGATAAATATGATTTTTTAATTTTTATTTATTTATTTTTGTATTTTTTCTTCTCTCTGCATTTTTGTTTACTTTCATTTCTTGTACTTGGAAATATAATTTCACAATTTTGTTATCTTGCTTCGTTTCCTACGCTTATACAAAAGTAAACTTGGTAGCATTAAAAAAAAATAACCTTGCTAATAACATCATTTATCTTTGGCAGGAACTATAAAGTAAATATATATATAAATATATATATAAATATATATAGAATAATATATTGCAATTATCTGTATAAATTGTAAAGTAGCTTTACAAATATACGAGTATTTTTACAGTTTTGATTTCTTTGCTGTTTTCTTACAGTAAAAGTGAGATTCGAATTGGAAAAAATGCTGCCTAACATTATAATTTATTTTTGATAAGAAATATAAAGTAAATATATTGAAAATTATTTATAGTAGAAATTTTATAAATTATCGTAGAGCTTTGGAAATATATTTTTTGCAATTCTTAGTATCTCCAATTTTTTATAAATAAAAGAAAAACCTTCCTAACGTTACATATAACTGTCATTGGCTGAAACTATAATGTAAATATATAAAAAAAAAATTATATATTGTAAATCTATATAAAAATTTAAGCAATATTGGGAATACAATTTTTATAATTCTTTTATCTTTTCTACTGTTTTAGGCTGAAGAAATTTGGAGAAAACGCTTCCTATCATTAATCAAAATTTGTTTTCTTCATGAACTATATACTGATGAAATATAGAATAACATACAATAGATCTATTGAAATTATCAAGTAATATAATTTCACAAATTTTGTTAATTTTCTTATAAAAAATAAAAAAGTAAGTAAAATTTTCGAAAAAGTATCCTAAAATCATAATTTTTCATTATTAGCAACTATTAATTAAATATATAAAATATAATAATATATTTTCATATAGTCTTTATATACATATATATTGTCTAGTTGCTGAAAGTGCAATTTACTGTGTTTGTCGGACCTTTACATTGTTTGTAAATAACTAGTTATACCCAATCTCAGTAGGAGTAGTAGTAGTAGTATTTGCTTAAGGGAAGTATATGTATATCTCGAGGCTTGTTGATGAGGGGGAAAAGTTTGTGTATATTTAAATAAATATATGTGTATATGTATATATATATATGTATATAGTATGTGGGTCACATGCAAATAATAATCGTAAAAACGTAAGAAGTAAACACGAGTCAGAGACCCTTGTCAAATAATATATATATATATATATATATATATATATATATATATATATATATTATTTTTTTTTGTATTTTTTCTTTTTTTTTTTTTTGTAGGCACCGCAAAACTGAAACTGTATGGTAGGGCTTATCTAATCGACCCCCAAGCCAAAAGCACGTGCTCATGTCACATGTTTGTAAGCATGTGTGTGTGTGTGTGTGTGTGTCTGCTCACCTGACGATTGTGCGACCAGATGACAGCGGGCGGAGGTTCCGGTGCAAACTTTACAATGCAAGTCAAATTGATGGTGGATCCTTTGTTAATGTGCAGCTCGGGGCCGCCAACGACCTCAGTAATAGGCTCTATAATTGTAACAAAAGAGATAGAGTGTTCCGAGTGAGATAGATATATAAAAAGACAAAGAGAAATATATATTTCTTATTCTGCTTATAGTTTACGTTTAAAAATAACTAAAAATGTCTAAAGAAATTTTTATATTTTTGTTGCATTAAAAATTTTGTTAAATTTAAAATTAAATTAAATTGCACACCAAAATTGCACCAATTGTAATATGAAAAAAAAAATTGCGCGTAAAATTTAAAACATTATTATGCAGCAAATATTTAATTTACGCATTTATTTATTTATTTAAAAAATATTTTTATTTCTTTTTTATTTATTTACATTTAATTTTATGATTAACTATGCGAATTAATTTGTTGCCATTTTTATTCATTCATTAAGTTCAAAATTCGAAATGTATTTCTGCATTTACATAACAATGCTTAATTTATTGCTCTCGCATTCGTAGCATACTGCCTCTCTTGCTCTTCATTTCCCTCTCTTTTTTCCTCATCTTTCTTCTCTGTCTATTTT
>JBAMBR010002762.1:0-13726 GCA_037044475.1 Zaprionus obscuricornis
TCTATCAAAAATTAAATTTTTTTTAAATAAAAATTTTAAATAAAATTTTTAAAAATACAAATTAAATAATTATGATTTAAATATGTATTAAATATTATTAAAAAAAAATTTCTATAAAATTTGTTTATTTTTCTGTCAAAAATTAAATTTTTTTTTTAAATAAATTTTTAATTAATAAAACTTAAAAAAATATGTATATTAAAAATAAATAATAATAATTTTTTAATAATTTTTGTTTTTTATTTATTACGATATGTATATGATAAGTAAAATATTTGAAGTCCTTTTCGCGTTAAATTTTTATTTTTTTTTCTACAGCTTTTCTCTTGAAATTTTATACGACAAGCAACAAAAAAAAAAGTTTTTTTTGTTCAAAAGAAAATATCTTGAAAATAAGTAAGAGAAAAAGAAAACATTGCCCGGCCACAGCAATCGAACCCACACACACACACACACACACAGACCCACACACACACAATTTTCCCCTCATAAATTTGGACACACTTTGCTTTCCGCCCCACAGGCTCTGCTCTAAGAATTTAAAGGCCTGAAACCGTAGCTAATTGCTTTAGCTTTCTATTTCGTTTCCATTGCACTAATCGAAATTTAATGTTGATGAACACGTGCGTCAAGTGTAAAATGTTGAAATAAATAATAAAAAAAAAAAAATAAGTGTGCGACAATGAAAGAAAGAGAGAGAGAGTGAGAGAGAAAGAAAAGCATGTCAAGTGCTTGACAGGTGGCATGATAGAAAACTGATTAGTTAATAAGCTTAAGTGAGAGCGAAAGAGAGCGAAGGAGATAGAGAGACAGAAATAGCTAAGTAGGAATGATTGCAGAACAAAAGGATGTTACACACAAATACTACTACTACTGCTGCTGCTACTGTGAATAAAATGTAAATACTAGTAGTAGAAAAAGTTACTTTTGCCGTTGAGTGCAAAAAAAAACTTTCACCCGTCGCGCTGAGCTTGTCACTATAGTAAAAAGCATTTATTACGCAGAAAAGTCTATTCAATTATTCAGGCGCTGCCTCCACCGCGTCTTCCTGCCGACACGCTAAATAATTTACAATTTCTCAGGAAGCGGCTGCTACTGCTGCTGCTGCTGCTGCTGTTGCAGCTCTAGTATTATATGAAAATGCATGTACTTTTTGCGCCAATTTCAAATGCCAGAGTCCGGAGTCTAAGAGTCCCGTAGTAGTCCTTAGTCCATAGTCTCTCTCTCTCTCTCTCTCTTCAAGAAGGCAGCCAGCTGACGTGCGTCCAAAAGTAACAGAAATAGCAAGAAACAGAGAGAGAGAGGGAAGAGAGAGAGATAGCTAGGCGACATTCGAGCCTTTTGTTTTTGGGCGAAATGGCAAAGTTTTATTTTCAGTGCTGCTACTGCTGCTGCTGCTGCTGCACTCAAATGAAAAATAAATATGACAGCAAAGCGTCGCGCTGAAGCCTGGTTACGCGCACCCGAACAAAAGACACTTGCATATTAAATGATCTTAAATAGTGAAGACAATGCAGTTCATTTTCCTTACCAACTCACCATCTTCTCTTCTCTTCTCTTCTCATCTTAGCATTGCTTTTATTTTACTTTTACTGCTGCACGCACTGTCGCTGTTACTGTTACTGTTGCTGCATCAGCACCGCATTAGGTTTATAAATTAGAAATGATGGCGCCCCAAAGCGTCAGCCATAAAAACAACGCACGCGGCAAGGCAAATGGTAAATGGTAAATGGCAAGCGGGGAAAAGGGAAAGGGGAAAGCAGCGCATAGTGTTAGCGCATTGAATATAAGGGGCGTGGTCAACTACATTTGCCTTAAGTTATGCAAATGCGCTTATACAGAGGGTGACAAAAGCCGTCGCAGATCCAGCAGCAAGCGTTACGCTAAAGGCATTATCATTGCTATAGTCATCATTATCATCATCATCATCATCATCATCATCATCATTGTCTGTGGTCGAAACAAACTAATTGCTTTAATTAAGCAATCATAAATTAATGCTAGAACGCAACGTATTGCATTGCATAATGCACAAAGTCAAAGCTGCTGCTGCGGCTGCTGCTGCTGCGACTCTTGCTGCTACTGCTGCTGCTGTTAAAGTTGGATTAAGTCATAAGTTACTTTAGTTACCAATTGTTTAATCTAATTATGCGCAGTACTTATCCCTTTTACTATTGCAGCATTTTGATTCTACAGCAGACTCTCTCTTACTCACTCTCTCTCCCTCTCTCATTCTATGTTTAACTATCTATACACAGGTGCTGCTTGTGTGTGTGTGTGTGTGGGGTCGGTTAAGTCAAACCGCAAGCAAATCTTGCGGTCGTTAGCTATTCACAAATTAACCATCAAATTACCTGGAGGGAGGTGTAGAAATTTGCATATATGTATGTACAAGTATATGCCGCGGGTTATACACAGTTACAGATACAGATACATATACATATACATATGCATATATACTACATACAGTTATATTTGCCTTCTATATATGTATATTTAGCATTATGTACTCAGTGCCTGCTACTCAGTTTTGTATCCCTAATGTTTATTCTTCTTAATTGATATGACCATTTAATGTTTACCTCTGCATAATTGAGTTGGATTACAGTGTGAAAGAGATAGACAGACAGACAAACAGACAGAAAAGACAAACAGACAGACAGACATACTGATAGTGAAATTAAGATTGAGATTGAGAGCAAAGCAATTCTAGTTTCTAGTTTCTATTTCTATTTCTTTAACAAGTTCAATATAATTGTAAATTACATTCAGCTGATGATCCTAGCGGATTATGGAAACTTACAACATAATGCCAACGAACTCTCTAATAGGCAGAGCAGCAACAGCAGCATAAGGCAAGCATTATGTTGAGCATAAGTTTTCTGCAACATGACGAATGTTGTATACTCTTCTCTGGCAAGTTAAAGATTGAAAAAAATTTATGTAAAAATTTTGTTCTTTCCACAGATTGTTGCCATATTTCTATATGTTAAAGCTAAAGTTAAATCACGTTAATTTCAACTGAATCAAACAATTTTTTTCATAAAAAAAATCAATTTTCGTCCAATCGGATCAATTTTATGTCAATCCTACAGCTATAGGATATTGCAGTTAGACTTGAAAAATATTTTTCCAGAATTTTTTAATTATTACTAAATCAAAATTCTGTTTGTCCGGTTAACTATTCTTCAGTTATTCATACGATAAATTAAACTGCGATTGATATTTTGAATGATAGCTATATCATAAAGTATAGCTATAAGATTTAGGAGTCAGACTTCAAAAACTTTTTTGTAGAATTTTTTAATTTTTACTAAATTAAAATTCTATTTGTTCGGATGACTATAGTATAATTTTTCATACGATAAATAATTTTTTTAATAGATATTACCAACGATAGCTATATGATGAAGTAATCCGATTTATAAAAAAAAAACTTGGAAATTAGTTGTAAGCCATTACTCGATAATAAGTCTTGTAAGTTTCAGCTGAACAAAAAGTTTTTGGTTTTACCAGAACATTTGCCCAGCTATTTCTTAAAGCAGCTATATAAAATTGTAATAGTCCGATTTGATCTTCTCAGGAATATTTAGTATATATGCAATATTAAGTCTTCCTATGTACTAAATTTTGTGACCTTTGAATTCTTCCACACTATGATTTCTTTCACTCCATAAATTCTTCTTCCCTATAAAATCTTCTCTTCATAAATCTTCAAAAATCAGTTTCTGCCTGTTACAAACTCTTGCTTAAAATCAACATACACTGACAAGGGTATTCAACAAAAAAAAAAAAGGGCGACGACAAGCGTAACAAAATGGAGAAAAAAACGATAATAATCACAGCTAAAAGTCATCAACATAATAAACCCAAGTTTTTTTTTTAGCTTCTGCTTCTTCTTCTTCATGTTTTTATTTTTTGATTTTCATATGCACTGTCGCCTTCTAAATAGCTTGGACAATAGCTACAGCAACAACAACAACAATGGAATGGAATAAAAAAAAAAAAAAAACTATAGCAACATTTAAACATTTATGGCAACATATTTGATCACGTTTTCTCAATCATTGCCCTTACGACCCTAATCAAATTTCACCTGATGGGATGCTGCTGTTGTTGCTGTTGCTGTTGCTGCCTCTGCTGCTGTTGTTGCTTACGAATGCGACTAGCCAAAAAAAAAAAAAAAAAATTGAAATGAATCCATGGACACATTGTGCACTGATTGCTGCTGCTGCTGTTGCTGCTGTTGCTTTCAATGCTGCCCCAAAGCTAATGTTGTCCCAAGTCCGGGAGCGTGCGTGCGTGAATGGAAATGGCAACGGTAGAAATTGAGTATAAGTGCGAGTGGTACACACACAGAGAAAGAGAGAAAGAGAGAAAGAGAAAGAGAGAGCAAGAAATGTTTTGTTTTGATTACAAGCTTGACGCTGAAGCAGCAGCGGCTGCTTTATTTTATTATGAATCTAATTCCTTATAATTCGTAACATATGTTTCACAAAACGCAACCCAACAAGATGTAGAAGAAGAAGAAGTAGAAGCAGCACAAGCAGAAGCTGAAGCTGAATCCAAAATAGATGAAGAAAAAGACAAAAAGGAAAGGAAGGCAGGAAGATGAAGGCAAAACAGGTTTTGAATTACAAATCAGGCAGCCTTTGCCAGGCAAAACCGAAAATTTAAGTTAAGACGTTGCTGATGACGTTTAACGATAATATGTGCGGGCTGCTGCTGCTTCTACTGCTGCTGCTTCTGCTGCGTTGGTTACTTTTGGCCCTGGTGGCTAACAAGCGTCAGTTGGACTGGCCATTAAACTAATGCCAAACGATTTGAGTTTTGAAGCTTTTGCATTTTAACGTTGCCATTGCTGTTGCTATTGCTGTTGCTGCTGTTGCTTTAGCCCTTAACTTGGTGACACTTTAAAGACCTACTTTTGCCCTAACCACGCCTAGCACCCATTGTGCACAGGCTGTCAGTCAGTCAGCCTAGCAAAAACCAGGCAAAAACCTGACAACCCTATCTAGCTACCAATCCCCATCACCACTCTCCCCTTCTCTGCCTCTACAGTCATGGCAGCCTGCCGCACATATGAATATTTCATTTCAAACACACGTCATTAGAGATGCGGCGTCAGTCAGTGAGATTTCAATATTTTCTAGTGCTCGAAACCAACCGCAAAGGCAACAACACAAAGCTATAGCGCATCATCTGCATGATGATGATGACGTTGATGCTGTTGACGATGACGATGACGATGATGTTAATGCTGAGCGTTGAGCAAGTCGCGATTTTTGTGTTTTTTTTTTTTTGGTGGGAGGGGGACGCATAGGCGTGCCATATGCCGGTAGTTTTATACTATATATGCCAGTGGAATGTGAGGCGTGTGTATATATCCTGGTCATGCATGTGGTTGCGACTATGGCATCAGAATGTGCATGTGCAAGCGCATGTAATTTAGCAAACGCCCGATGCCTCTTTGCCGTTAGCAGCAGCAACAGCAGCTACAGCAGCTCAGCGTAACTGAGCTGCTCAGCAGAGGCAGTACCAATAGCAACAGCAGCAGCAGCAGCTTCAGTTTCCAGTTACTTTTGCTGCATGTGTTGCAGGCGTTGCTGGCGTTACAGGCGTTTTTACAGGCGTGGTTGACGTTGCTGGCGTTGCATCTTCTTCTTCAATAAATGCGGCTGCTGACCTATTCTAGCAGTCAACCATAAATCTGCACTGATGATGTACTTCATGGTATTGTGCTTGTGGAATTATATCGCATATTTTTGGTTTCTGTTGCACATTCCATTCTATGTAGTTGCATGCCATGGCATACCATGCCACCACACACACACACATAGACAAAGCCAAATGCAGGCTCTGCGTTGGCATGTGATTGTGTCTGTCTATGTATGTGTGTGTGTAGTATCTGTGAGCACGCTATTTCATCATCATCAAACAGCAACAGCAACTAGATCAGTGACTGTGGTCTGGGAGCTGGGAGCTGGGAGCTGGGAGCTGAGAGCTGAGAGCTGGTAACTTCAACCTGGAAAAAAAGTGTTTGAAACTTTCGTTAGCTGATGACATGCAGAGCTTCTGCCATGCCTTTTCGGCCAGAGTGAAGTGTGAGAGAACTGACTGACAGTCGACTGTTGCTGTTTGCTGTTTTGCTATTGCAGTCAGCACTTTCATGCTTTCATGCTTCGTGCTACATCAAGCGTACGCCAAGGAATTTCGCTTTTACATGCTGCAATAGCATTACGATACCAACAACAACAACAACAACATTAGCCATATAGCATTGAGAGGAAAAACTCAACGAATTGATCGCTTTGAATCACCTCAGACAATGCCACAAAATATGAAGTGCATGGGATGCTGGACTAACAATTGCTAACAAAAACCGTTGGGTAAACAAATCAGCGCATTGTTGCCAGCAAAGTTAACTCAACTCTTGGCTCTTGGCACATGGCTCATAGCTCATGGCTCATGGCTCTTGGTCCATTTTTAATTGCACACTTGTGTTTGGTTTTGCTGTCGAAAATTCCCAATCAACTGTTTGGCATAACGATGCCAGGAGCTGCAACAACACCAAACAGCAAACAGCAAACAGCAATGGCAGCATAGCAAAAACAGATAAATGTAAATACAAGTGTTGTGCATTGTTTAGCAATTAGTGAAAGCGAAGCTAAAATACATTAATTCCAAATTGATTGGGGCAACTCGCTACTGCAACAGCAACAGCAGCAGCAGCAGCAACATCAACAAAAACAAAACTGTGCAAAAGAAATATACTCAATATTGTGTTGTATAAGATTTTACCTTGATTTTAATTGCATAACAAGCTCAACATCGATAGCGAATTTTGCAAAAAAAAAAAAAGAAAATTACAAAAGTAGCTGAAAAATTCAGTTACAATTCAACTGTAAAACGAAAGAGTGGAAATATAAGTGTGATATATATAGATTTAAGAATAAATATAGATACTTAACATATAGAAAAGTAAAGAGTCGCTGTTAGCGCAACTAATACTCTATAAAAACTTGAAACTAAAAAATTTATTTAAATATTTAAAATACTTTACTAAATTTAACTAAAATTTTAATTCTCTATTTACACAAAACTTAAACAGCAGAGTTACAAAAGTTAACAAAAACTTTAATTTCCAAAAACAAATCAATAAAAGAGAAAAAAATTTTCGGACCGCTGAGGATTTTTATACTCTTAGAAATTTTAACCCATTGTTGATCATACAAAAACTTAATTTTTGTGACGATCGTTTCTATGATCGCTATATGCATTAGTCCAAGCAGTAGTCCGCTCAAATTTGGCAGCGATATATAATTGTATGTCATCACTGATCCTAAATCCTGGTTAACTTAATAAACAAAAAAAAGTTGTTCATACAAAAACTAAAATTTTGACCGATCGGTCCTATGGCAACTATATGAAATATTCATTAAATTTGAATGAAATTTTGCTGGCACTAAACTTAACTCCTGTAAGATTCAGAAATATAACTTAACTGACAAAATAAATTTTCATATAACAACTCAATTTCCAAAAGATCCCCAAAATGGCTACTATATGATATAGTGATCGGATGCGACTCTTTCAAAGCTCATATAGAGCTTATATAGCAATTAGAAGTCTCTGTGACAAATTTGGCTTGAAGAAAATTATTTAATAAAAATTTAAAATGAATATTAAAAATTATTTCAGGATCATTTTTTGGAACTGAGCAAAGTTGTTCGTATAAATATATATATATATATATATATAAATAGAGAGAGAGAGAGAGAATAATAAGAAGTATCTGCAAAAAATTTAGCTTAAAAAAAATTAATAAATATTTAAATGAAAATAAAAAATTATTTCAGGATCATTTTGGAACAAAGTTGTTCCTAAAAAAAATATAATATATGTATATATTATATTATATTATATTATATTATATTTTATATATATATAATATATATTATATTATATTATATTTTATATATATATCGTATATTATAAACTCCATCGCTGCATTACAAATCTGCTGAACAAAATGATAATCCCATTTTTTTTGCAAGTGTATTGAAATAAAATGCAGAGCAAAAGTGCAACAATTAAAATACTCGAAGCGTTGAATTGTTTCTAGATTGTTAACTGTTACAGCGCGTGAATAGTTAGTTAGACTACAAGTACTCGTATTCATACTCACACTCATACTCACACTTACACACTGACTATTACTCTTCTACTGCTACATCCCGGTCAATTATGATCCTTATGTTGCGCAGAGTTCTGCGTTTGGCTGTGCGCTTCGATTAGTCTTTTATTTTCGCTATGTAAATCGCAGTTACACATGCAAATGTGACTAAACCAATAATATTTTGTATGAGCAGCATGGGACATGGCAAAAATGTCAGTCAGCTTGTGAGGGGCGTGGCAGTAGTAGCACTAGCAGTAGCAGCAGTAGCAGCTGCTGTCGTTATTTGTATAACATGGAGAAACGTTTGACGTTCCCAAAGCGTAGTATGACCGTCAATATGAAAAATGCTATGTATTATAAATGAAAGCATGACACATTTAATACTCTGTAAATGAAACAATATTTCACATAGCAAACACTATAAAAAAAATGCGAACTTACAAAATAAATTTTTTACACTACAAGCAAAAAGTTTAAAGAAAAATTTTAAGAAATATTTATGCTTTCTTTTTCTAGGGTATCTATTAAGTCATGTCGATTATAAAAAAATATAATATTTGTTATACGGATACTCTGGAGAATGATTTTCGATTTGTTTTTTTTTTGTTATTTATTTTTTATATATTCTTTTTCCTGTTTTTTTTCGACGTTTTTTTTTGGGGGCGAAGTCAGACGATGCCGCCACCCACGCGAAAGTTAATTGCCGTGCAATTTTTGTATGCATAAATAACGGTAAATTTGTTATACACATCACTTTGATTGCGCACGCTAAATCATCACACAGCAGCAGCAGCAACAGCAACAGCAGCAACAGCAGCAAGAGCAGCAACAGCAGCCAAAAACATTTACAGTCCAAAAAGCAAATGCCCGTTAAAATGTTCAAATGGCGCAAAATATGTTGATAAAAAAAGAAATGTATATAAATAAATAATAAATATATATATATATATATATGTATGTATGTGTGTGTGTGTGTTTATGTGACAATATATAGTATATATATATATGTATATTTATCTTGCTTCTTGTAGCGTGTTGTATGTTGAGCTTGCAACACTTTCATATTTAAATAAAATATATTTATTTATTTTTGAAGCAGACAAATGTTTTAGGCCGTGAACATTTTTATGATTAATGTTTAACATACTGAATAAATATCAAATGCTGATGATATATATATATATATATATTATATGATATATATATACATATATAAATATATTTTTTTATAACTATAATTTTATATTAATTTTTTCTTATTACCTTGACAAACATTTATGTTTCAAGATTTTTATATAATTTTTTTTATTATAATTTTCAAGCAAAACTTGAAGGCAGCAACTGTTGCCAGTTTATATAAGATTAGCTTCAAGTTTTAATCATATTGATTAATGTCAAGTAAAGCAACACAAAACTCAAATGCAAAACTGAAGTAGCAGACGAAGTAGCAGCAACATCTTACACTTAACAATTGTATTTGCAATACAAAACTCTGTAGCAGTAGCAGTAGCGCATTGTCAAGCATCAGAGAACATGCCACAGAGCATAAAAGCTTAACACATTCACACAAACACACACATACACATATACAAATGCAGACATATTTCAAGTACTACAGCAGCAGCGTGTGAATACATTGACAAAAAGAGAGAGAGAAAGAGATCTGTGTGAAATTCATCTGTCATCGCGTTTGTAGCGGCAAAAGCTTATGACGTTAATCCGTTAAATGCGCCAAATGCATGCAAAACTTTCGTAACTGTAACTAACAGCGCTCGGTGTATATATATATATATATATGTATGTGTGTATGTCGTGTATGTGTGTGACTGTAAGAGTTCTGCATCTTTATGCTATGTCTGAGATATGCCACAAGCTGCCTTGTTGTATGCAAGGTTTTCGTCGTTCCCTTCTCTCTTTTTTTTTGGTATTTGTAGCGTAAAATCGCAGAAGGAAAAACGTTCAATCATCGTTAGTTATCATATTCTGCCTGCCAGGCAGCAGGCAGCCAGCCAGGCAGGCAGCTAGTCAGAGGTAAGCCGAATATTCAATGGTTGCCGTTGTTGCCCTGCTGCAATCAGCTAAGCAACTTTGAGCTTGAATTGCAAAAACTTTTACTCTGTGGCAGCCACAAAAAAAAAAATATATATGCACATCTTCTGGTTTTTTTCTATTTGGGCTGGGATTAAACGGGGTTAGGAACCGCGACACTTCATACAAATTCATGGATTTCTTTGACTTTGTGCCACACACACACAAACACACACAGAGATATTTAGCTTACAACAGTTTAATGTAATTAAACAGCACTTAGACTTTTTCTACTAATGAAATTCAAATTGCAAAATTCTTTGCCAAACATTCGACATTAACCCCCCCGTCCTCCCCCCCCCCCCACACCATCGACAACAACAACAAAGAAAAATCTCAGTTAGTGAGGCATGACGCAGCCAAAAAAAAAAAAAAAAAGCATGGGAAGCATAGATTTGTAGGTGGCATTGACTGCAGCTCAGTCGTGTGTTAAAACGCAAGTTGACAGCAAGAATTTTTGATTTAACCAAGTGCATGATCTATGACAGCAAATGTGTCTCGCACAAAGGCAGCGTTAAGTCCCTTGCCAGAGCATAGGGTACACATACACACACACACACATACACATATACACATACATAGTTAGTCAGTCAGTCAGAGAGAGTTGTAGGATAACTACGAGCCACATTTTGCTTGGCATGCTCGTCTATTGCCAGTCAAGAGTTAACACGAATCAATTACGCCACAGCCATAGTATAAGAACAGAGAGATAGAGAATGAGAGAGATAGATAGGAAAATAGATAAATGCTAGCTAGACAGAGAGAGAGTGAGAGAGAACTTGGTGGGAAAACTGCTGTCATATGACATTTGACTTGGCTTCTGACTGAAGGATTTACAATTTAAAGCAAGTGGCCAATAAAGCAGATGAACGACCAAGAGAAAGACCAAAGAGAGAGAGAGAAAACGTAAAGTTGCAAGCAACTTACGTTCTTCAAACCGATACGATTCAACATATATATAGATATATATATACTATAAGTGTATATGCATTTACACAGTAAGCGAGAGAGAGAGAATGAGAAAGGCAGAGACAGAGAGACGAATCGTATTGCAGACCTTGTATCTGGCGGTCATGCCAATATCAATCGAGTTTATGGGGCCGCTGCTGACAACGACAGCTGCACACACACACAGACATACAAATACATATATATGTATATATATAGTAAATACTATCTACATAACTGTCTGTCTGTATGTATATATGTATCTACATCTATGTCTATGTCTATGTGTTGCTATTGCTATTGCTATGTTTGCTATGCTATAAATAGTGTGGGAATATTGCTGCTTGCCTAAGGTAATAAAAACCATAATTACAGCATAAATGACAGCTGTTACACGGACATCATAGTGTTGCAGTTACATTCTATAAAAACTGTGAATGTATCAAACAATGTAAGCGAGAAAGAGAGACAAAGAGAAAGAGTGAACGAGTACAAGTGATATAGACGGGGGCGCATATTAACAGCAATTTTCTAACCATAAAGCACTAATAGCGGGTTATTATTATTAGGAGCAGGTGATAAAACATGCATAACACAAACAGTCATACACCCACACACACACATACACACACAGACACATGCATAACACATAAACATAAAGGCAGTCAACGTTAATGTGTTAGTCAAATTTACGCGTTGAAAATTTGTTGAAACATTGATAAAGAAAATTGCTTCGAAATTTTTGTCAAATAATTATAATAAAAAATAATTTAATAAAAATTATAATATATTTATATATATTTTATAAGATAATAAAATATTTTAAATTTAATTTCAAATTTAAATTAAAAAAATAAATCAAATATAATAAATTATACATAATAAAAAAAAAATTAAAGAAATAAAAATAAAATAAATTATAATTAAAAAAAAAATATTATAAACATAAAAATTAAGAAAATTATAAATAATTAAAAATTAAATTAAATTGTAAATAAATAAAAAAAAAATAAATAAATTATAAATTATTAAAAATAAATAAAATAAAATATAAGTAATTAAAAAAAAATAAAATAAATTATAAATAATTAAAAAATATAAATAAAAAAATAAAATAAAAATAATATAAATTATAAATAATTAAAAAACAGTAAAAAAATAAATAAATAAAATAAACTATAAATAATTAAAAAAAAAATAAAATAAAAACAAAAAAAATAAAAATAAAATAAATTATAAATAATTAAATAAAATAAATTATAAATAATTATAAAAATATTTAAAATAAAATAAATTATAAATATAATTAACAAAAAATAAAAACAACAAAAAAAAATAAAATAAAACAAAAGAAATTATAAATAATTTAAAAAAATATAAAATAAATTATAAATAATTAAAAAATATAAATAAAAAAAATTAAATAAAAATAATATAAATTATAAATAATTAAAAAACAGTAAAAAAAAATATATAAATAAATAAAATAAAAATAAAATAAACTATAAATAATTAAAAAAAATAAAATAAAAATAAAATAAATTATAAATAATTAAATAAAAAAATAAAATAATATAAATTATAAATAATTAAAAAAATAATTAAAATAAAATAAATTATAAATATAATTAATAAAAAATAAAAATAAAAATAATAATAAAAAAAATAAATTATAAATAATTTAAAAAAATATAAAATAAATTATAAATAATTTAAAAAAAATATAAAATAAATTATAAATTATTAAAAATAAATAATTATTAAGTATTAAAAGAAATAAAAAATAAATATAAATAATTAAAAAAATTAAATTTATTCAAAATTAATTAAATTTAACTTGATCGTTCCTACGACTATTTTAATTACTGACCCAATTTATGATGTTTCTACCAGTTTTAAGCTTTTTTCAGGTCATTTAAAAAATTAGAAAATGTATGATACATACATATTATATCTTTATATATATATGAGGATGCCATAATTTTGTTCATAATTTTCCATATTAGAATCCGAACAATTTTCAAGTAAACAATTGATGCTGAAAACAATTGAAGCTAGAAACCAAACATAGTTACCAAAGATTGCAATTAGAGCTTAGAATGTGTAACAAAAAAGAAAAGCAGTCTACTTTAGACTTTGAATTGTGGCAGCAACAACTGATACGTATTATATCTCTCTCTTTCTCACACACACACACTCTTTCTATTACAGACTCTTGAAATCAATGTAAATGTTGCAATGTTATCCAATACATGTTGCTGCACACTTTGCTCATACTGCTTAACATGAAGTGAAATACATTTTCGATCTTCAAAGTAGACAGATACAGAGAATATGTTTGAGAGAGAGAGAGAGAGAAGGAGATGTGCGTAATGCTCATTATGCAGTGTTGCCTGGGCAATGGATATGCAAGTATAGATAATGTTACAGCATTACGATTGCCTACCTAGTACAACACATAGTCAATGCAACAAACAGGATTTCATTCATGCCGCAACTCCTCTCTCTCTC
>JBAMBR010002763.1:0-10085 GCA_037044475.1 Zaprionus obscuricornis
TAAATGTCGTGCGATGCGTAACATTTTGAATGATCAATGGTCATGGGATTGCTGCTACAAAATTTTGTGTACACACTCAAACACACACCAACACAAACACACACCCTCTCACATACATCTAAAGAATTTGATTTCCATTAAAACCTAAATGAAAGTAAGAGGGACAAGTGGGAATTACAGTGAGTGAGGTTGCTCAACGGTCAAGTTAACAATTACACTATATAACAAAATATAAATTTATTTATATGACAAATATATAGAAACTATTTTTGATAAAATATATTTAGAAATAATTTTGAAATAATTTTTATAAATGTTTTAAAACTAAATAAAAATTTATTAAAAATTTTACAATTATTTTGAAAATAAAATTTAATAATTTATAGAAAAAATTAAAAAAAAAAATTTTTTTTAAATTTTAAAAGCAAAAAAATAAGTTTAGAAATAATTTTTAAATAATTTTTATAAATATTTTGAAACTAAATTAAAATTTATTAAAAATTTTGCAATTATTTTCTAAATAAAATTTATTAATTTATAGAAAAAAATGAAAAAAAAAATTTTTTAATAATTTTAAAAGCAATAATTATAAAATTATAAAATTTTAAAAGTAAAAAAAATATGTTTAGAAATAATTTTTATAAATATTTTAAAACTAAATAAATTTCTTAAAAAAAAAATTAATAGCAAAGACAACAATTTTAATAAATTTTAAAAACAAAAAAAATTTTTTTTTTAACATTTTGAAAATTTAAGGAAATTAATAAAAATGATGCATTAAAAAAATTAATAATTAAAATTCAAATAAATTAACAAAAAAAAATACAAAATAAATAAATAAAACATTAAAAATATATAAAAATCAAAAATAAAAATTATTGAATTTAACATAAAAAATTGAAATTAAAATGTAAATATAGAATAAAACATTTCTTAAGTTTCTTTAACTATTGGCAAAATGCATTGCATGTTGCATAGTGTTTATCAGAGACTTTTACAGCGCAAATGATGCATAAAGTTTTGTAGCTAGTCAAATGGCTACGATATAAAAGCGAATATACAAAATACGAAATCCAAAATCCAAACACACAAATAATTCTAAAGAGTTTGAACAAATTAATCAAATCAATGCAATTTAAGCTATTGAAATTGCTGCATTGATGCATTTAGGCTTAAAAGCCGCAAAAGATTCAAAAACAAAAACAACAAAACAGCTGAAAACAAAATTCAAATTGATTTGCCTTAATATAGTAAAATGCAAAACTGCCTTCAAAATACGAATTGAGGCAAATAGAAATGTTAGTAGAAAATAGAAATAGAAATAGAAAATGGTAATAAAATGGATAAGTTCAAGCCAAATAAGTTAGTAGAAAGTGAGGCAGCAAAGACAGTCTGAGAGAGAGAGAGAGAGAGAGAGAGAGAGAGAGATAGAGAATGCAGCAGGTAAAACTAATGGATGAGTAAAATACCAAAATCGATAATAACACTAAAATCTAGTTGAATCTCTGTGTGTGCAAACATATGTGTCTGTGTGTGTGTGTGTGTGTATAGCTATATGAGTGTAGTATGTGGTTACGTATAGTGTAAGCACGTTTTATTGTTGTTAAGCTATAGAACAAAAAAAAAAAAACTGAGCATAGTTAGGATTAGATGTAGGGGGCTATGGAGGTAAAAAGAGTAAAAGGGATTGAAAAAAAAAACACTACAAAAAACAAAAAAAAAAATATAGAAAAAAATAGAAAAAAAAAGCTGACTAAAAGCATTTCATGCTACGACATGTGCTCTCTCTCTCTCTCTCTCTCTGTCTCTCTTTTGCATATGCAAAGCCAAAGTCGTCGTTGACGGAAGCGTAGCCAAGGTAGACCTGTCGAGTTTCTGCCACAGCAGTAGCTTGAACTGGCGCGCACATGTGCTGCACACAAAGCGATGCACAAATATTGACTGACCAAAAAAATACAAAAAAAAAAGGCAAAAACATTCAAAAATGCTCAACAACAACAACAACAAGTTTTGGTCAACAACATAGCTGAAGTGGAAGGTAGTAAAAGTAGAAGTAGAAGAAGAGCAATGACGCTTAGCTTGTTTGATTTCTGTTGGCAGTCGAGAGAAAAAAAAAAAAGTTTCTGCTGCTCGTGCTCATAAATCCCAGCTGATAACTGAAGCCGTTAAGCATTAGTAGCGCATATACTATACATATAGTGAGAGAGTAAAAGAGAGAGAGAGATAGATAAAGACAGAGAGAGAGAGAGAGAGTAAAGAGCAGAATGACAGAGGGGTAAGTGATGTTGAAGCTTATGCATTTTGTTGCTAGATTGTTTGACTGACTTGCAAATGTTGGTAATAGTTTGCACTTAGCCATATTAATTTGCGATTCAATGTGATTCGATTTGTGTGGCAAATGCTAGCTCTCTTTCTGTCGCTCTCTCTCTCTGTCTATCTCTTTCACTATCTCTATCATGCTGCGTACTATGACTGTGACTGTGTCTGTGTCTGTGTCGCGCGCGCAATGGCAATGGCGGCATCAAAACAATACCGGAAACCGGAAACTGCCGGCGGAAATGTACTTTGTCTTTTTGGCGGCAAAGCGTTGCTGTTGCAAAATACTTGAAGCAAAGTATGTCGAGCTGCACTAACAATAACAACAACAACAATAACAAAAGCTATAGAAATGCCCGACAACAACAACAACAATGACTTGTCGCTGTCTTTAGGCAAGCAGCGGCATAAAGCAGAAGAAAACGAAGCAGCAGCAGTAGCAGCAGCAGCAGTAACAGCAGCAGTCTACACTTTTTGGACAGACGCCAAGTCAAAGTCTTTTTGCCTTTTCGCTCTAACTCTAGTATATCTGTCTCTGTCTTTTACGCTTAGCTTGGCTTTTGCTTAGCTGCTGCTGCTGCTGCTGTTGCTGCTACTACTGCTACTGCTGCTGCATTTATGCCTCTTAACAAGAATATTTGTCATTTACTGTTAGCATTTTGGCTAAATGCGAAATTAAATGAAGTGGATTTACATATTTCGTTGCCTGCCTTCACTTTTAAGTACACAGCATACTCTCTCCCCCTCTCACTCTTACTCTAGTTGTCTCTTTCTTGGCATGTGTAGAGCGCTAAGACTTACTGTAGCACTGTGTGTGTGTGTGTGTGTGTATTTGCAGCTGCTGCGGCAAATAACTTTTTAATGAGATAAACTCGTTGATTTCTAGATTCTGTGCGCTGCGGTTGCCTTTGGTGGCCATGGGCGCACGCCGCCCCCCCTTTTTGTGCCTTAGCTTTAGCATTCCCTGCGGATTACACAAAAGTTGCAAAATTTTCTGTGACAAATTTATTTGTATGCCGCATTATATTGCACGTTATGTCTATGTATGTGAGTGTGTGTGAATGCCGAGTGTGTGTGTGTGTGTGTTTAGGAAAACTTAATGAGCTAGCAGACTGTTAAAGTAGCTCAACAGCTGTTGTCGCCATTGCAGCTGCCTTACAAAGCAATAGAAAGTAAGAGAGAGAAAGAGTGAGAGAGAGACAGAGACTGTGTGCAAGCGAGTGCGAATATGAAATGTCTCAAAATTAAATTCAAATATATATTTTTGCTCAGTGTAAGTGTGTTTATGTGTGTGTGTGTGTGTGTGTGCGCAGCTCGTCGCAACGGCCGCCATTATAATTTGTCGCAAAGTTTTGCCATTTCTCTCGCTGCCAACATCTTCAGCTTCTACTTCTACTTCTGTTTCTTCGACTACAATTCTAGAAATTCTTAGAGCAAAGAAATGTGTGTGTGTGTGTGTTTGCCAAATGTTTTGGCATATTTAAAAATATATGAATGCGGTCGAACATATGCATATGTATGCGTGCGTATGCGTGTGTATGAGAGTTGAGCTTGTATGCGTTTTGTTTGCGGCTTTTGTGGTTAGCAAAACAATTTTCTTGTCGCTTGGCAAAGATTTAAGTAGCAAATATTTTCAAAATTTAATAATAAAAAAAAAAAGTGAAGAGAATTTTTTTATTGTGTCACATTTTGTGCAACATTTTATTGATGAGTTTGGGTAAACGATTGCATAATAAGTTATTGCTTGCCACATTATGTTGCCATATTTATTTTTTTTTTTTTATTTTTCCGTTGAACTTCATCAAAGTAATGTCCACTTAATTTTTTGGAATATCTATTTACATATTTATGCTGCAGCCGTGACCAAAAAAAAATAAAAAAAAAAACAAAGAAAAAAGCGAAGCGAAAAGAAACTTGAAACGTTGTGTGTTTGCGCGCACCATCCGTCGCAACGTATTATAAACTTTTGATAACAAAATTTACTTGGCAACATTACAACGATCCACCAGCAGCAGCAGCAGCAGTAAGAGCAGCAATAGCAGCAAGAGCAGCAGCAGCAGCGGCAGCATTACACTCTGCTTGCCACTCTTCCTTAGTTTACCATCGACTTTCGCCCCTTTGCCATTTAACATTATTGCTGCTACCCCTCTCTTTCTCTCCCTCTCTCTCTTTGCCTTATGCGTTATACTTTTAATAAGTTGTGACGCGCTGACGACAAAAAAGTTATCATTTATTAAAATTTTTGTCTTTCCAACGTAATTATAATAGTTTGGTAAAACATCGTGCGCGACAAGCAGTTCTCCCATTCCACACTCCCCCTTTGAACTTACTTCTCACTTTCAGTCTGTCCAAGCAAAACTGGGCAACCGCCCATCATGGCCATATCTTCATCTGCAAAGCATCGGCACTTTGTGCTATGTTACCCGTCGTGCTTTTGCTTCTTGGACGCTTGTTTTTCATTTTTTTTTTTTTGTTTTTTTGACAAGTTTCGCCTTTAATTTCCCTTTATCATGTTTCAAATTATTAAAAATTTATGCTCTCAACTGAAAGTAATTGAAAATGTTCAATAACTGCTGAGCACAGGACAAAAGAGTTATGGCCATGACGCTGGACCCATAGAAACGTTTTCTATATACAATTTTTATATACATAAATATTTTTTATTTCTTTTTTTTTTTATTTTTTGATTTTCCATTTTGTGTTTTTTTTTTTGTTTTTATTTTTGCTAGCAGACAAAGTTACCAAGTGCCAAGGAAAAAGCTATTGATGTTGATGTTGATGATGATGATAGTCATAATAATGTTGCTGCTGCTGTTGATGCCTTGCTACTATTATTGCTGCTGCCTGCTGTCTGCCTGCTGTCGATGACGATGACGTAAAAGTTGCAATGTTTCTCAATATATACTAAAAGTGAAGTGCAGCAGCAGCGACATTCCAAAAGCAACAACAAGCAGTAGTAACTGCTATTGTTGTTGTTGCTGTTGTTGCAATTTCCGTTTCCTGTTTTCATAATTATGCTCAGAGCGAAAACTTATAAATGAGTCTTGAGCGTGCCTTTTGTTTCCATCAATGGCAAATTGATGGCATTGATAGCTGGCTGAACAAAAAACGCGAAACAGAAATTGAAGTCAGCGTAAAGAGTAAAGACACAAATAATAAATAAAAAAAAAAGAGTGAGAAAGACAGGGAGAGAGAGACAGAGAGAGAAAAACACTCTGGTTTGAGCTTAAGCTTAGCTGCCTGGCAGTGACATCTTGATCTGTGTCTTGTATGAATTTCAATTAACAGCAAAAAAAAAGTAAAAGTAAAAGTCAAACGGTGAGAGCAATGGCAGCTGTTGCAAAAGTAGCATCTGCTCGCGCTGTTGCTGCTATTGCTGTTGCTCTTGGGCTTAGTACCAATCAAACATGCCACACAGCAACAGACAGAGAGAGAGAGAGAGAGAGTGAGAGAGAGGAAGACAGCAGCAATGGACAGCTCAATAACAAAAGTAAACAAATTAAAATAGACAACAAACTGTCGGCTAAACGTAAAAACGACAACCACAAGCCCCCCGCAAAAAAAAAAACAAAAAAAAAAAAAAAATTGGCAGCACACGAAAAACTTTCAGCCATGAAACGACAAAAGTTCAGCAGGTGTTTTAGCTGTTCTTGTTGCCCAAAAGACAAGAGTCAAAGCAGTAGAAGGCAGCAGGAGACAGAAGACAACAGACAGCAGACAACAGACAACAGACAACAGGAACAACAAAAAGATGTGAGACTTTAGCGTTGGACGAGCGTAGTACGATTTGCACGCAGTTTTAGCATAGCATAGTAGTCGACGGTCGACGACGACGACGACGACGCGTAAGTCCATAAAATCCGCACTAATCTCACAGGGCGCGTTTCAACAAAACGCCAAACACTTTTTGTCAAATCATCCAAACACCTGATGTCTTCCTCTGCCCCAGCCAAAAATCCAATGAGTATTTATACGTGTGCATGTATATGTGTGAGCCAGTGTATGTGTGTGTGTGTGTGGGAGGCGTGAAATGTTTTTTTGTTATTATGCAGAGACAGATGAGCCTAGGGCCAATGAAGCCAATGTCGAGCGGGTTCATAAAAGCGCTTTGTCACCGAGCAATTTCCGCGCGGAAATAAACGAGACGCGGTCGCACAGTCCGCGAACTTAAGTAGGCAGCAAAAAGTGTAATGGAACTAAAGAAATGGGAAGGTAGCTACAAAAGCTAACTAAGTAACTGTGAGTGTGAGTGTCAGAGTGAGTATGAGTGTGAGTGTAAGGGAAACGCGACTAATAATAGATTTTTAGCGCAGTTGTTGAAATGGGGCACTTAACGTTCAGAGAGCTGGCTGACTGGCAACAGAGAAGCAAGTAAAGGACGAAACAGGACGAGAGAGAAGTAAATAAGTCGAAAGAAAAACAATTAAGGCAGATAATAATAATAATATGAGGAACACTGGCAACACAGGAGAAGAAAACGGCAGCAGACAGCAGCAGCAGAGGCAGCAACACAGGCAGCACTAAGGAAAAAAAAAAAAAAAAAACTTTCACTTTGCTCCATTTTCGCATTTGAAACTTTGCATTTAACTTTTGCCTGCACGTTTTTTTTTTTTTTATTTTTATATATTTTTTTTCACTCTCTTAATTTTCTTATCATTCATCTTAAAAATTGTGCGAGTTGCTTGACTTTTAATATAAATTAAAAATTTTTTAAATATTAATTAATATAATTATGAAAATAAGTACAAATTAAAACATAAAAAAATATAAATAAAATTTATTAAAATAAAATTTTTAAAAATACAAATTACAAAAATATTTATTAAATATTTATAAAAAAAAATTGTCTATCAATTTTTTTAATTTTTCTATGAACAATTAAATTTTTTTTAAATAATAATTTTTGTAAAAAATAAATAAATGAAACAAATAAAATTTTTAAAAATACATATTAAAAAATTATGATTTAAATATATATTAAATATTTATAAAAAAAATTTTCTAACAAATTTTTTAATTTTTCTATCAAAAATTAAATTTTTTTTTAAATAATAATTTTAAATAAAATTTTTAAAAATAAAATTTAAAAAATTATGATTTAAATATATATTAAATATTTATAAAAAAAATTTTCTAACAAATTTTTTAATTTTTCTATCAAAAATTAAATTTTTTTTAAATAAAAATTTTAAATAAAATTTTTAAAAATACAAATTAAATAATTATGATTTAAATATGTATTAAATATTATTAAAAAAAAATTTCTATAAAATTTGTTTATTTTTCTGTCAAAAATTAAATTTTTTTTTTAAATAAATTTTTAATTAATAAAACTTAAAAAAATATGTATATTAAAAATAAATAATAATAATTTTTTAATAATTTTTGTTTTTTATTTATTACGATATGTATATGATAAGTAAAATATTTGAAGTCCTTTTCGCGTTAAATTTTTATTTTTTTTTCTACAGCTTTTCTCTTGAAATTTTATACGACAAGCAACAAAAAAAAAAGTTTTTTTTGTTCAAAAGAAAATATCTTGAAAATAAGTAAGAGAAAAAGAAAACATTGCCCGGCCACAGCAATCGAACCCACACACACACACACACACACAGACCCACACACACACAATTTTCCCCTCATAAATTTGGACACACTTTGCTTTCCGCCCCACAGGCTCTGCTCTAAGAATTTAAAGGCCTGAAACCGTAGCTAATTGCTTTAGCTTTCTATTTCGTTTCCATTGCACTAATCGAAATTTAATGTTGATGAACACGTGCGTCAAGTGTAAAATGTTGAAATAAATAATAAAAAAAAAAATAAGTGTGCGACAATGAAAGAAAGAGAGAGAGAGTGAGAGAGAAAGAAAAGCATGTCAAGTGCTTGACAGGTGGCATGATAGAAAACTGATTAGTTAATAAGCTTAAGTGAGAGCGAAAGAGAGCGAAGGAGATAGAGAGACAGAAATAGCTAAGTAGGAATGATTGCAGAACAAAAGGATGTTACACACAAATACTACTACTACTACTGCTGCTACTGTGAATAAAATGTAAATACTAGTAGTAGAAAAAGTTACTTTTGCCGTTGAGTGCAAAAAAAAACTTTCACCCGTCGCGCTGAGCTTGTCACTATAGTAAAAAGCATTTATTACGCAGAAAAGTCTATTCAATTATTCAGGCGCTGCCTCCACCGCGTCTTCCTGCCGACACGCTAAATAATTTACAATTTCTCAGGAAGCGGCTGCTGTTGCTGCAGCTCTAGTATTATATGAAAATGCATGTACCAGAGTCCGGAGTCTATAGAGTCCCGTAGTAGTCCTTAGTCCATAGTTTCTCTCTCTCTCTCTCTCTCTTCAAGAAGGCAGCCAGCTGACGTGCGTCCAAAAGTAACAGAAATAGCAAGAAACAGAGAGAGAGAGAGAGAGATAGCTAGGCGACATTCGAGCCTTTTGTTTTTGGGCGAAATGGCAAAGTTTTATTTTCAGTGCTGCTACTGCTGCTGCTGCTGCTGCTGCTGCACTCAAATGAAAAATAAATATGACAGCAAAGCGTCGCGCTGAAGCCTGGTTACGCGCACCCGAACAAAAGACACTTGCATATTAAATGATCTTAAATAGTGAAGACAATGCAGTTCATTTTCCTTACCAACTCACCATCTTCTCTTCTCTTCTCTTCTCATCTTAGCATTGCTTTTATTTTACTTTTACTGCTGCACGCACTGTCGCTGTTACTGTTACTGTTGCTGCATCAGCACCGCATTAGGTTTATAAATTAGAAATGATGGCGCCCCAAAGCGTCAGCCATAAAAACAACGCACGCGGCAAGGCAAATGGTAAATGGCAAAACTGAGCAAACAGGGAAAAGGGAAAAGGGAAAGTAGCGCATAGTGTTAGCGCATTGAATATAAGGGGCGTGGTCAACTACATTTGCCTTAAGTTATGCAAATGCGCTTATACAGAGGGTGACAAAAGCCGTCGCAGATCCAGCAGCAAGCGTTACGCTAAAGGCATTATCATTGCTATAGTCATCATTATCATCATCATCATCATCATCATCATCATCATTGTCTGTGGTCGAAACAAACTAATTGCTTTAATTAAGCAATCATAAATTAATGCTAGAACGCAACGTATTGCATTGCATAATGCACAAAGTCAAAGCTGCTGCTGCGGCTGCTGCTGCTGCGACTCTTGCTGCTGCTGCTGCTGCTGTTAAAGTTGGATTAAGTCATAAGTTACTTTAGTTACCAATTGTTTAATCTAATTATGCGCAGTACTTATCCCTTTTACTATTGCAGCATTTTGATTCTACAGCAGACTCTCTCTTACTCACTCTCTCTCCCTCTCTCATTCTATGTTTAACTATCTATACACAGGTGCTGCTTGTGTGTGTGTGTGTGTGTGGGGTCGGTTAAGTCAAACCGCAAGCAAATCTTGCGGTCGTTAGCTATTCACAAATTAACCATCAAATTACCTGGAGGGAGGTGTAGAAATTTGCATATATGTATGTACAAGTATATGCCGCGGGTTATACACAGTTACAGATACAGATACATATACATATACATATGCATATATACTACATACAGTTATATTTGCCTTCTATATATGTATATTTAGCATTATGTACTCAGTGCCTGCTACTCAGTTTTGTATCCCTAATGTTTATTCTTCTTAATTGATATGACCATTTAATGTTTACCTCTGCATAATTGAGTTGGATTACAGTGTGAAAGAGATAGACAGACAGACAAACAGACAGAAAAGACAA
>JBAMBR010002764.1:0-12716 GCA_037044475.1 Zaprionus obscuricornis
GCAGCAATAATGTTAAATGGCAAAGGGGCATCGATGGTAAACTAAGGAAGAGTGGCAAGCAGAGTGTAATGCTGCCGCTGCTGCTGCTGCTCTTGCTGCTATTGCTGCTCTTACTGCTGCTGCTGCTGCTGGTGGATCGTTGTAATGTTGCCAAGTAAATTTTGTTATCAAAAGTTTATAATACGTTGCGACGGATGGTGCGCGCAAACACACAACGTTTCAAGTTTCTTTTCGCTTCGCTTTTTTCTTTGTTTTTTTTTTTATTTTTTTTTGGTCACGGCTGCAGCATAAATATGTAAATAGATATTCCAAAAAATTAAGTGGACATTACTTTGATGAAGTTCAACGGAAAAATAAAAAAAAAAAAATAAATATGGCAACATAATGTGGCAAGCAATAACTTATTATGCAATCGTTTACCCAAACTCATCAATAAAATGTTGCACAAAATGTGACACAATAAAAAAATTCTCTTCACTTTTTTTTTTTATTATTAAATTTTGAAAATATTTGCTACTTAAATCTTTGCCAAGCGACAAGAAAATTGTTTTGCTAACCACAAAAGCCGCAAACAAAACGCATACAAGCTCAACTCTCATACACACGCATACGCACGCATACATATGCATATGTTCGACCGCATTCATATATTTTTAAATATGCCAAAACATTTGGCAAACACACACACACACACATTTCTTTGCTCTAAGAATTTCTAGAATTGTAGTCGAAGAAACAGAAGTAGAAGTAGAAGCTGAAGATGTTGGCAGCGAGAGAAATGGCAAAACTTTGCGACAAATTATAATGGCGGCCGTTGCGACGAGCTGCGCACACACACACACACACACACATAAACACACTTACACTGAGCAAAAATATATATTTGAATTTAATTTTGAGACATTTCATATTCGCACTCGCTTGCACACAGTCTCTGTCTCTCTCTCACTCTTTCTCTCTCTTACTTTCTATTGCTTTGTAAGGCAGCTGCAATGGCGACAACAGCTGTTGAGCTACTTTAACAGTCTGCTAGCTCATTAAGTTTTCCTAAACACACACACACACACACTCGGCATTCACACACACTCACATACATAGACATAACGTGCAATATAATGCGGCATACAAATAAATTTGTCACAGAAAATTTTGCAACTTTTGTGTAATCCGCAGGGAATGCTAAAGCTAAGGCACAAAAAGGGGGGGCGGCGTGCGCCCATGGCCACCAAAGGCAACCGCAGCGCACAGAATCTAGAAATCAACGAGTTTATCTCATTAAAAAGTTATTTGCCGCAGCAGCTGCAAATACACACACACACACACACACAGTGCTACAGTAAGTCTTAGCGCTCTACACATGCCAAGAAAGAGACAACTAGAGTAAGAGTGAGAGGGGGAGAGAGTATGCTGTGTACTTAAAAGTGAAGGCAGGCAACGAAATATGTAAATCCACTTCATTTAATTTCGCATTTAGCCAAAATGCTAACAGTAAATGACAAATATTCTTGTTAAGAGGCATAAATGCAGCAGCAGTAGCAGTAGTAGCAGCAACAGCAGCAGCAGCAGCAGCTAAGCAAAAGCCAAGCTAAGCGTAAAAGACAGAGACAGATATACTAGAGTTAGAGCGAAAAGGCAAAAAGACTTTGACTTGGCGTCTGTCCAAAAAGTGTAGACTGCTGCTGTTACTGCTGCTGCTGCTACTGCTGCTGCTTCGTTTTCTTCTGCTTTATGCCGCTGCTTGCCTAAAGACAGCGACAAGTCATTGTTGTTGTTGTTGTCGGGCATTTCTATAGCTTTTGTTATTGTTGTTGTTGTTATTGTTAGTGCAGCTCGACATACTTTGCTTCAAGTATTTTGCAACAGCAACGCTTTGCCGCCAAAAAGACAAAGTACATTTCCGCCGGCAGTTTCCGGTTTCCGGTATTGTTTTGATGCCGCCATTGCCATTGCGCGCGCGACACAGACACAGACACAGTCACAGTCATAGTACGCAGCATGATAGAGATAGTGAAAGAGATAGACAGAGAGAGAGAGCGACAGAAAGAGAGCTAGCATTTGCCACACAAATCGAATCACATTGAATCGCAAATTAATATGGCTAAGTGCAAACTATTACCAACATTTGCAAGTCAGTCAAACAATCTAGCAACAAAATGCATAAGCTTCAACATCACTTACCCCTCTGTCATTCTGCTCTTTACTCTCTCTCTCTCTCTCTCTGTCTTTATCTATCTCTCTCTCTCTTTTACTCTCTCACTATATGTATAGTATATGCGCTACTAATGCTTAACGGCTTCAGTTATCAGCTGGGATTTATGAGCACGAGCAGCAGAAACTTTTTTTTTTTTCTCTCGACTGCCAACAGAAATCAAACAAGCTAAGCGTCATTGCTCTTCTTCTACTTCTACTTTTACTACCTTCCACTTCAGCTATGTTGTTGACCAAAACTTGTTGTTGTTGTTGTTGAGCATTTTTGAATGTTTTTGCCTTTTTTTTTTGTATTTTTTTGGTCAGTCAATATTTGTGCATCGCTTTGTGTGCAGCACATGTGCGCGCCAGTTCAAGCTACTGCTGTGGCAGAAACTCGACAGGTCTACCTTGGCTACGCTTCCGTCAACGACGACTTTGGCTTTGCATATGCAAAAGAGAGACAGAGAGAGAGAGAGAGAGAGAGCACATGTCGTAGCATGAAATGCTTTTAGTCAGCTTTTTTTTTCTATTTTTTTCTATATTTTTTTTTTTGTTTTTTGTAGTGTTTTTTTTTTCAATCCCTTTTACTCTTTTTACCTCCATAGCCCCCTACATCTAATCCTAACTATGCTCAGTTTTTTTTTTTTTGTTCTATAGCTTAACAACAATAAAACGTGCTTACACTATACGTAACCACATACTACACTCATATAGCTATACACACACACACACACACAGACACATATGTTTGCACACACAGAGATTCAACTAGATTTTAGTGTTATTATCGATTTTGGTATTTTACTCATCCATTAGTTTTACCTGCTGCATTCTCTATCTCTCTCTCTCTCTCTCTCTCTCTCTCTCTCTCAGACTGTCTTTGCTGCCTCACTTTCTACTAACTTATTTGGCTTGAACTTATCCATTTTATTACCATTTTCTATTTCTATTTCTATTTTCTACTAACATTTCTATTTGCCTCAATTCGTATTTTGAAGGCAGTTTTGCATTTTACTATATTAAGGCAAATCAATTTGAATTTTGTTTTCAGCTGTTTTGTTGTTTTTGTTTTTGAATCTTTTGCGGCTTTTAAGCCTAAATGCATCAATGCAGCAATTTCAATAGCTTAAATTGCATTGATTTGATTAATTTGTTCAAACTCTTTAGAATTATTTGTGTGTTTGGATTTTGGATTTCGTATTTTGTATATTCGCTTTTATATCGTAGCCATTTGACTAGCTACAAAACTTTATGCATCATTTGCGCTGTAAAAGTCTCTGATAAACACTATGCAACATGCAATGCATTTTGCCAATAGTTAAAGAAACTTAAGAAATGTTTTATTCTATATTTACATTTTAATTTCAATTTTTTATGTTAAATTCAATAATTTTTATTTTTGATTTTTATATATTTTTAATGTTTTATTTATTTATTTTGTATTTTTTTTTGTTAATTTATTTGAATTTTAATTATTAATTTTTTTAATGCATCATTTTTATTAATTTCCTTAAATTTTCAAAATGTTAAAAAAAAAATTTTTTTTGTTTTTAAAATTTATTAAAATTGTTGTCTTTGCTATTAATTTTTTTTTTAAGAAATTTATTTAGTTTTAAAATATTTATAAAAATTATTTCTAAACATATTTTTTTTACTTTTAAAATTTTATAATTTTATAATTATTGCTTTTAAAATTATTAAAAAATTTTTTTTTTCATTTTTTTCTATAAATTAATAAATTTTATTTAGAAAATAATTGCAAAATTTTTAATAAATTTTAATTTAGTTTCAAAATATTTATAAAAATTATTTAAAAATTATTTCTAAACTTATTTTTTTGCTTTTAAAATTTAAAAAAAATTTTTTTTTTTAATTTTTTCTATAAATTATTAAATTTTATTTTCAAAATAATTGTAAAATTTTTAATAAATTTTTATTTAGTTTTAAAACATTTATAAAAATTATTTCAAAATTATTTCTAAATATATTTTATCAAAAATAGTTTCTATATATTTGTCATATAAATAAATTTATATTTTGTTATATAGTGTAATTGTTAACTTGACCGTTGAGCAACCTCACTCACTGTAATTCCCACTTGTCCCTCTTACTTTCATTTAGGTTTTAATGGAAATCAAATTCTTTAGATGTATGTGAGAGGGTGTGTGTTTGTGTTGGTGTGTGTTTGAGTGTGTACACAAAATTTTGTAGCAGCAATCCCATGACCATTGATCATTCAAAATGTTACGCATCGCACGACATTTACAACATTTACAACAAAACAAAATGTTCATCTACAATTGTACAACATTGGCAATTTGCCTGCGTCTTGCGTCAACATTTACAACAAAACAAAATGTTCATCTACAATTGTACAACATTGGCAATTTGCCTGCGTCTTGCGTTTACCTTCCTTTCCTTTCTGTTTTTTTTTTTTCTGTTTTTTGTGTTTTTTGCATTTTCATTCGTTTCAGTTTTCTGTATTATTTACTAAAAACTTAAAGGGCTCAATAAAAGTGCCCTGGGATACGCGTGTTGCCTCTTCTTGATCCTATGTAAACATGCAAAAGGAAAAACTTTGAGGCAAATATACAGAGTAGAAAGAGTAAGAGATACTAAAAGAGAGAGAGAGAGAAAGGCAAAGAGAGAGAGAGAGTGAGAGAGTGAGAGAGAATCAAAAACTAGTCTTACTGACTGACTAAATCACTGGGCGATATGCCAACATCAGTCTGTCTTTCAATGTGTCTCTGTGTGTGTGTGTGTGTGTGAGTGTCTCTCTGCCTCTGTGTGTGTGTGTGTGTGTGTCTGGAAAGGTCAGCCTTTTATGTTTGTTTCGTATTTTGTTTATGCAAAAATTGCCAGAGCAATTTCATAATGGGTCAAAAGAGAAATCAACTTTTGTTGAAAGTGCTTTACACTGCCTCTGACTGCGTGCGACAGCGAGACAGCAAACGACAGCCAACAACGACAGCAACGAATAATGAACAAGCAACAAGTAAGCCAGAGCAACAACAAAAAGGAGTCAAAAGAGACATGCGCCTGATTGTTGCCAGGTCGTCGTCATCGCCTCCACCTTTTGCCGTCTTTGACTCCGCCGACAGTCAACCAGCAACCAACAGTCCAACAACGACAGCAACAGTCCATAGACAACAACAAGGAGCGGAAAGTCAACAACAAAAAGGAGCAGGACATTTTGCGTACGCTGATTGTTAGTGGCCAGGTCGTCGACATCGAAACACATACACAAACACATATGCACAGACAGTGACACACGCACGTACACGCATCGATACCTCATCCTCGTACACGTCACTCGCATGCAGCGTGCAAAGGATGTCGACATGGACGACAGCATGGACCTGGCACTGTCAAGTAAACCTTACCAGGCGCCGTCTCCTAACCGCCATTTGTTCGTTTGGACGCCGCTCCGTTAGTGGGCAATGTCGATCACGAAACGCATACGCAAACGCATACACGGTTTACAGGACACACACAGCATACACGCAGTAGTCTGCATAGACTGTTTTACACGTTTTCAGCTCTGCATGCAGCCCTGCAGGAGGATGTCGCCATGGACGCCAGCATGTGTCCTGTTAGCAGCTTAAGCTCAACCTTGACCAAGGACGCCGATCTCCTAACCGCCATTTGTTCAGCATTGTGCGACAGCAACAGCACAACGACAGACCGTTCATCTCTCATCTCTGTCTCTGTCTCGTCTCTGTCATCACAGAGTTGTTAGGCATCGTTTCATGCTTTTAATTTGTTGACATGTCATGTTTGCCAGAGTTCTGTTTTTCGGAGTTTTTAGGTCTGCATATATGCTACGCACACATCAAGGACGATTTGCCTTGTCTGGCGCTAAAAGCTGTTTGCGGCCCAGCTGTCCAGCTCTATGCTAATGGCCAATGACAGACAAAGTCATACGTCAATTTCTTCAGCATTCGTCTCAACAGCAACAATTCACATACACAGACCTTCTCTCTCTCAACTGTAACTCAGAATCTAAGACTCTCTGTCATCAAATAGTTGTTGGCCATCGGACTTTAATGCTTTTATATATACATAGATCTGACATATTAACTATATATTTGCCATACAGACTATCTTGGCAATCGACAGAGATGCACAGACTAGAGACAGTAGAGCAGAGTAGATAAGGTCTGTAGTCGACTATGATCGACTGTCGAACATACCCGGTATCCAAAGTCGTAAGAAAATCTCTTCCGATTGGCCACAACAAGAGCAAGCATGCTTATATTCTGAGCAAACAGCAGGCAAACAAGTAGACAAATCTACCTTGAGGGCAGTCGAGATGACAGACCTGAAGAAACTGACTTTGACTTTGCTATTGCAGTCCGTCACACAGAGCTGGACAGTTAGCACGAAAAAACTTTGATCGCCAGACACCTAAATAGTTTTTGATGCCTGCGTAACATAAACGCAAACGAAACGAAATCCGAAATGAACCTAACGGAGCGGCGTCCAAACAATCAAAAGGCGGTTAGGAGACGGCGCCAGGCAACGAGTTGATGACGGAGAGAGCCAGAGACAGATGCTGTCGTCCATGTCGACAGGTCCGTGTTGCGACGCTGTCGATGAACAATGCTGAACAAAGTCGTAAGAAGAATCTCTATCTATTGCGTCGAACGAGAGCAAGCAGCTACCAGTCAAGCAGCAGGCAGAAAGTGCAAGTCTCCTGCGGGTCAGCAAACATTGACCTAAACACTGAAAAACAGTCTAAACAGACGTACAGCAAAAAAACTGAACGAACCTAAAGACCTGTGACAAACCGCACCGAATTACGTCAATGGAGCAGGAACCGAACGGATGCGGCGTCCACAACAGCAAAAGGCGGTTAGGCGATGACGGCGACCTGGTCAGGTTTACTTAAGTGCCAGGACAATGCAGTCGTCCATGCTCGACATCCTTTGCACGCTGCATGTCAAGTGACGTGTAGAAGTATATGTATCTGATGCGTGTATGTGTGTGTGTCCTGTCTGTGTATGCTGTTTGCTGTCTGCCGTAGTCGTGTCGACATTAAAGCCCACTTTCAACAAAAAGCGTACGAAAAATTTGCAACTTTTGACCCATTATGACATCCGCTCTGGCAATTTATGCATAAACAAAATGGACTGAGACGAACGATGAGGAAGAGGCTGACCATGCCAGACGGCGGACACACACACGGCACACAGAGGCGGAGAGACGACTCACGACGACACAGGCACACACATCAGAGACGCATGTGCCAGACAGCCTTGATGTTGTTGCATATCGCCCAGTGATGTTAGTCAGTCATTGTAAGACTAGTTGTTGATTGCTGCTCTCAGCTCTCTCGCTCTCGCCGTCGTCGTGCATTTTAAAGCACTTTCAACAAAAGTTGCTCTCTCTCTTGACCCATTATGAAATTGCTCTGGCACTCTTTGCATACACAGAATACGAAGCAAACATCAAAGGCTGACCTTTCGCATGACACACACACGCACACACAGAGGCAGAGAGACACTCACACGCGCACACACACAGAGGCACATTGAAAGACAGCCCTGTAAGTTGGCATATCGCCCAGTGAAATAGTCAGTCAGAAAGACTAGTAAACGAATCACACTGCACTCACACACTCACACACACACAACCCAAACACTCGCACGCACAGGAAGGTAAACGCAAGACGCAGGCACATTGCCACTGCTGTACAATTGTAGCCTCAACAGTTTGTTCCTTGTTGTCAATGTTGTACATAGGATCGAGACGAGGCGTAACACGCTGAATGATCCCAGGGTCACTGGGATTGCTGCTCCTAAAAGTTTTGTAGTACACACTACAGAACACTGACACCAACGACAAATGCAACACACACCACACACAGACAACAAAAGAAACAGAAAGCCATTAAGGAACCTAAACGCAAGTACGCAGGCACAAGTGCCAATGTTGTACAAGTGTAGATGAACAGGTTGCTCAACGTTGTCAATGTTGAACAATGTACGAGCGATGCGTAACATTTAGAATGATCAATGGTCATGGGATTGCTGCTACAAATATTATGAGTACACACTCAAACACACGCCAACACAAACACACACCCTCTCGACATACATCTAGGAAGAATTAGATTTCCATTACAACCTAAATGAAAGTAAGAGGGACTAAGTGGGAATTACAGTGAGTGAGGTTGCTCAACGGTCAACTTAACAATTACACTATATGAACAATAATAAATTAATTAATTTATATGACAAAATTAAAAAAAACAATTTTTGTAAATTTTAAAAGCAAAAAAATAAGTTTAGAAATAATTTTGAAATAATTTTTATAAATGTTTTGAAACTAAATAAAAATTTATTAAAAATTTTCCAATTATTTTCAAAATAAAATTTAATAATTTATAGAAAAAAATGAAAAAAAAAATTTTTTTAATAATTTTAAAAGCAAAAAAATAAGTTTAGAAATAATTTATAAATAATTTTTATAAAGTATTTTGAAACTAAATTAAAGTTTATGAAATAATTTTGCTAAATATTTTCTAAACTAAAATTTATTAATTTCTAGAAAAAAATGAAAAAAAAAATTTTTTAATAATTGCAAAGAGCAACAATTATAAAATTATAAAATTTTAAAAGTACAAAAAAATATGTTTAGAAATAATTTTTATACATATTTGAAAACTAAAGGAAATTTCTTAAAAAAAAAATGAATAGCATTAAGACAACAATTTTAATAAATTTTAAAAATCAAAAAAAATTTTTTTTTTAACATTTTGAAAATTTAAGGAAATTAATAAAAATGATGCATTAAAAAAATTAATAATTAAAATTCAAATAAATTAACAAAAAAAAATACAAAATAAATAAATAAAACATTAAAAATATATAAAAATCAAAAATAAAAATTATTGAATTTAACATAAAAAATTGAAATTAAAATGTAAATATAGAATAAAACATTTCTTAAGTTTCTTTAACTATTGGCAAAATGCATTGCATGTTGCATAGTGTTTATCAGAGACTTTTACAGCGCAAATGATGCATAAAGTTTTGTAGCTAGTCAAATGGCTACGATATAAAAGCGAATATACAAAATACGAAATCCAAAATCCAAACACACAAATAATTCTAAAGAGTTTGAACAAATTAATCAAATCAATGCAATTTAAGCTATTGAAATTGCTGCATTGATGCATTTAGGCTTAAAAGCCGCAAAAGATTCAAAAACAAAAACAACAAAACAGCTGAAAACAAAATTCAAATTGATTTGCCTTAATATAGTAAAATGCAAAACTGCCTTCAAAATACGAATTGAGGCAAATAGAAATGTTAGTGGAAAATAGAAATAGAAATAGAAATAGAAAATGGTAATAAAATGGATAAGTTCAAGCCAAATAAGTTAGTAGAAAGTGAGGCAGAAAGAGACAGTCTGAGAAAGAGAGAGAGAGAGAGATAGAAAATGCAGCAGGTAAAACTAATGGATGAGTAAAATACCAAAATCGATAATAACACTAAAATCTAGTTGAATCTCTGTGTGTGCAAACATATGTGTCTGTGTGTGTGTATGTATGTGTGTATAGCTATATGAGTGTAGTATGTGGTTACGTATAGTGTAAGCACGTTTTATTGTTGTTAAGCTATAGAACAAAAAAAAAAAAAACTGAGCATAGTTAGGATTAGATGTAGGGGGCTATGGAGGTAAAAAAGAGTAAAAGGGATTGAAAAAAAAAACACTACAAAAAAACAAAAAAAAAATATAGAAAAAAATAGAAAAAAAAAGCTGACTAAAAGCATTTCATGCTACGACATGTGCTCTCTCTCTCTCTCTCTCTTTTGCATATGCAAAGCCAAAGTCGTCGTTGACGGAAGCGTAGCCAAGGTAGACCTGTCGAGTTTCTGCCACAGCAGTAGCTTGAACTGGCGCGCACATGTGCTGCACACAAAGCGATGCACAAATATTGACTGACCAAAAAATACAAAAAAAAAAAAATGCAAAAACATTCAAAAATACTCAACAACAACAACAACAAGTTTTGGTCAACAAGACAACAACATAGCTCAAGTGGAAGGTAGTAAAAGTAGAAGTAGAAGAAGAGCAATGACGCTTAGCTTGTTTGATTTCTGTTGGCAGTCGAGAGAAAAAAAAAAAAAGTTTCTGCTGCTCGTGCTCATAAATCCCAGCTGATAACTGAAGCCGTTAAGCATTAGTAGCGCATATGCTATACATATAGTGAGAGAGTAAAAGAGAGATAGATAAAGAGAGAGAGAGAGAGATAGAAAGAGTAAAGAACAGAATGACAGAGGGGTAAGTGATGTTGAAGCTTATGCATTTTGTTGCTAGATTGTTTGACTGACTTGCAAATGTTGGTAATAGTTTGCACTTAGCCATATTAATTTGCGATTCAATGTGATTCGATTTGTGTGGCAAATGCTAGCTCTCTTTCTGTCGCTCTCTCTCTCTGTCTATCTCTTTCACTATCTCTATCATGCTGCGTACTATGACTGTGACTGTGTCTGTGTCTGTGTCGCGCGCGCAATGGCAATGGCGGCATCAAAACAATACCGGAAACCGGAAACTGCCGGCGGAAATGTACTTTGTCTTTTTAGCGGCAAAGCGTTGCTGTTGCAAAATACTTGAAGCAAAGTATGTCGAGCTGCACTAACAATAACAACAACAAAAGCTATAGAAATGCCCAATAACAACAACAACAACAATGACTTGTCGCTGTCTTTAGGCAAGCAGCGGCATAAAGCAGAAGAAAACGAAGCAGCAGCAGCAGCAGTCTACACTTTTTGGACAGACGCCAAGTCAAAGTCTTTTTGCCTTTTCGCTCTAACTCTAGTATATCTGTCTCTGTCTTTTACGCTTAGCTTGGCTTTTGCTTAGCTGATGCTGCTGCTGTTGCTGCTACTGCTGCTACTGCTGCTGCATTTATGCCTCTTAACAAGAATATTTGTCATTTACTGTTAGCATTTTGGCTAAATGCGAAATTAAATGAAGTGGATTTACATATTTCGTTGCCTGCCTTCACTTTTAAGTACACAGCATACTCTCTCCCCCTCTCACTCTTACTCTAGTTGTCTCTTTCTTGGCATGTGTAGAGCGCTAAGACTTACTGTAGCACTGTGTGTGTGTGTGTGTGTGTATTTGCAGCTGCTGCGGCAAATAACTTTTTAATGAGATAAACTCGTTGATTTCTAGATTCTGTGCGCTGCGGTTGCGTTTGGTGGCCATGGGCGCACGCTGCGCCCCTTTTTGTGCCTTAGCTTTAGCATTCCCTGCGGATTACACAAAAGTTGCAAAATTTTCTGTGACAAATTTATTTGTATGCCGCATTATATTGCACGTTATGTCTATGTATGTGTGTGTGTGAATGCCGAGTGTGTGTGTGTTTAGGAAAACTTAATGAGCTAGCAGACTGTTAAAGTAGCTCAACAGCTGTTGTCGCCATTGCAGCTGCCTTACAAAGCAATAGAAAGTAAGAGAGAGAAAGAGTGAGAGAGAGAAACAGAGACTGTGTGCAAGCGAGTGCGAATATGAAATGTCTCAAAATTAAATTCAAATATATATTTTTGCTCAGTGTAAGTGTGTTTATGTGTGTGTGTGTGTGTGTGTGTGCGCAGCTCGTCGCAACGGCCGCCATTATAATTTGTCGCAAAGTTTTGCCATTTCTCTCGCTGCCAACATCTTCAGCTTCTACTTCTACTTCTGTTTCTTCGACTACAATTCTAGAAATTCTTAGAGCAAAGAAATGTCTGTGTGTGTGTGTGTTTGCCAAATGTTTTGGCATATTTAAAAATATATGAATGCGGTCGAACATATGCATATGTATGCGTGCGTGTGCATGTGTGTGAAAGTTGAGCTTGTATGCGTTTTGTTTGCGGCTTTTGTGGTTAGCAAAACAATTTTCTTGTCGCTTGGCAAAGATTTAAGTAGCAAATATTTTCAAAATTTAATAATAAAAAAAAAGTGAAGAGAATTTTTTTATTGTGTCACATTTTGTGCAACATTTTATTGATGAGTTTGGGTAAACGATTGCATAATAAGTTATTGCTTGCCACATTATGTTGCCATATTTATTTTATTTTTTTTATTTTTCCGTTGAACTTCATCAAAGTAATGTCCACTTAATTTTTTGGAATATCTATTTACATATTTATGCTGCAGCCGTGACCAAAAAAAATAAAAAAAAAAAAAAACAAAGAAAAAAGCGAAGCGAAAAGAAACTTGAAACGTTGTGTGTTTGCGCGCGCCATCCGTCGCAACGTATTATAAACTTTTGATAACAAAATTTACTTGGCAACATTACAACGATCCACCAGCAGCAGCAGCAGCAGTAAGAGCAGCAGCAGCAGCGGCAGCATTACCCTCTGCTTCTCACTCTCCTTAGTTTACCATCGACTTTCGCCCCTTTGCCATTTAACATTATTGCTGCTACCCCTCTCTTTCTCTCCCTCTCTCTCTTTCTCTCTCTCTCTCTATCTGTCTCACTTTGCTTTTGCCTTATGCGTTATACTTTTAATAAGTTGTGACGCGCT